>PVLD010037329.1:0-10334 GCA_004027595.1 Dinomys branickii | reverse complement strand
CAGGCAGGCCAATGGGCACAGCAGCAGGAGGAAACCACCAGGTGCCACAGGCATCCCAGCAATTTTGTCCACCAACTGGCATTTACACTGGGGAGGACATCACAACTCTCATGGGAGTGACAGGTGTGCTCAGGAGCCTGGAGGGTGTGTGTGTGTGTGTCATAAAGGAAACCTCGCATTCATCATCTGCGAGGCAGCTCCTATCCAGAGCCTTCAAGTTGCAGAATCAGCTTGTTGCTGTCAAAAGTACAAAACAGGCATGACCGAAACTCCTAGGTGTGTACACAGGGAGTTCTGTGTGCTGTGTGCACAAGGCTTGAGGATTAACCCAGTTCTCCTTCAGCACTTCCTGTGCAAATTGCTCTAATTAACAAGTAATGGCTCAAACAGTATGTCAGTGCCCCGGAACATGTAATGATACTTCCTAAGAACAAGTTGAGCATAACACTGCCCTGTCTAGAAAAGAGTAGAAGACCAGCTGTGTGTGGATGAGCATTTGTAGTGACAACGTAAATGGTCACATAGTACATACTCAGCAAAAAGCAACAAATCTGATTTGTTAATGTAAAATTTTCTTCCTTCCTGGCGAGATTTTTTGAGAAAATGAGAAAGGCTGGGAAATTCTGCAGCCTTTTCAAGTGCCACCTACTATGGGGCAGATGTTTCAGATACAAAATCCGTCTCAATTCCATATTATTATAAAATATCAGCAGGGGGAGTTGTTGTTCTTCAATCACTAGCATTTGAGTGTATTTCTCTTCACATTAACGGCCAATCTTAGCAGGGGGAAAATTTTTTTAGTGTTTTAATTTTTTTCCAATCTGGTAATAGGCGCTGCTCCAACATCACATGTAAATGTCCCTGTCTGATCACCATCATCGCAAGTGCCATTATACATACTGCAAAGCAAGACTTCCCATGGGGAGGGACACAGATGAGAAACAGGATATAGAAGGTATTTTTAAGCTTTATTAAGAGATCAACAAAGAAGCACTTAGCCCTATTCAGAGGACTTCAGGGTCTGGAGGAGCTCACCCACAGCAGATGTTTTTCTTTCCTCCGCTGTGGTGACCATGGTCCTGCCTCCTCTGCAGCTTGTCAGGGAGCTGTGGGTCTGACCACTTTAATGAGCTTCTGTATGTGCACAGGTGTTCTGTAGAACTTTTGTAGGAACTGGTTCCATTAAAATCCTAGAAAAATGTCAAACATTGTCCTAATCTACCTGCCAAGACAAGCAGGGGTGCTGGCATGTCAAACTGCTTATCACCCACTGAGAAAGTTTTTGAGTGTGCTGTTTTGCTTGGCAGGTGCAGAACTCAGGCACCAAACATCACAATTCAAGGTAAATTTTAGGTCAAAAAGGTTGTTGTTATTTGAGCATTTCAAGCTGAGCAACTGGACAGGCCTGGCCTTCTCCAAGATGTGATGAAGGACAGGTAATTGTGAGCAGTTACCATGGGAGTAGATTGTACCCATCACCTGCTCAGTTTTACATCCTAAATTCAGGCCTGGGTTCAGTGCCTTGGACACAAGTTCTTTCTACACCGTCTGAGGTATTTTTCATGTCTTTGAATACAGAAATAAATTCAGAAACAGAGCTGGGTTCGTCATCAGGAGGAGTGGGAACAATGTGGCCTCTGGATGACTTCACACTGAGACAGTGCTGGGCCTGTCCTTTATTGCACAGTGATGCTTAGAAGATACTGAGACCAGTAGTCCTCATGATCATCTTCTATGAAATGGGTTTTACAAACACTTTTGGTTGTAGAGTTGGTGAAATCATAAAAATGTATTATGACTCCTGGCAGAATGACTGACATAGATACAATATTTGGTGATAAGTAGATATTTCTAGTATTACTTTAAACCTGGAAGATCGTGTGCTCTTTCTGGAAAATGTGTGTTTATGTTTCTTAGAGAAGCTGCAGCTCAATCTGAAGCTGAACAGTTAATCAGGCTAAAATCCTACTTTGTAAACGTTTTCCCAATTATGCTCTCTCCAATAGGATGAGTTACTTCATTAAGATATTGGGGAGTTTGACCCTCCTGGGACCAACTAACTCAAAGATCTTGAATTTGGGTGAAGAACCATGTTTCCTTCTGTGCCAGCTTGACTTCCACTGGAACAACTATTTTCAATCACATCACATTCAATGAAGTCTAGCCTTGGGGCTCACAAAGTTTCTACGGCAATGACGGCTAAAACCCTGGCCCTTGCAGTGGCAAGGCCAGCTCAGCACCAACGCACTTACATGAAGCTTGAAGAAAAATTTCTACATCCTGACAAAAGTAGGAAAAACTTCCTATAGAAAGAAATAATTGAGAATTGGCCCAGACTGAGTCCTGTTATGAGACAGGGGAAGTTGCTCTCATACTCTGAGAAGGATCTCTGGAGGGCATTCTCCTGGCCAGGTAGGCATCTGTCATTCAAGAAAGTGCGTGAATCCACTGACCAATTACTGATAGCCATCTTGTAAGGGTGTTGAGTCAAACTGGACTCATGAGGAGAAGTCATCACCAGGGAAGCTGTCAACAGGGCTCTGAAAGACCCTGGAATGTGGACACTCCCATCAGAGAGCAGAGTACCAGGTCAGGCATGTTAGAGCTTCCCTTCACCTGATATTCACACTTATGTCCCCAGAAATCTGTGTGGATGCTGAGCATAAGCCCCCTGGTTCATGCCCGGCACACAAACGCTCTTCTTATAGGTGTGACAGGTGAAGATTCCTCTCTGCTTTATTAGCCATGTAAACACAATGCTCAGAGCAATCTTCCATCCTCTCCGTCTTTTATCTAAGGTCAAAGACCCCTCATCTTGGGACCTGGCAATGGACACCTTACAGCTGTACTAAAATCAGCTTCTTCAGAAGCAACTTCATTTACCCTAAACCCCAAATCCCCAGGCTGAGCACTCACCCATGGAGGCTTTCTGCTAGACCACTTCCCCTCAGGGCTCTTTTGCATAACACTTAGGTCAGGGAGTCCATCTCTCTCTCTCCTAACACTGCTGGTTCTTCCTGGACTCCACCATCCCACAGGGTAGGTTCGATCCTCTCAGTTCAGTTTGCACATATATCCACCGCAGACACAGGATTATCCAAAGGAGACTTGTGCAATGAACGTGTGGTTGACAATGTGCCCGTGAGCAGATAATTTGTTTAATGTTGTTATATTTGTCTAGTATAATTAAACAAATCAGGTATATTAAGGCAGTCCAATAGGTTTTAATACTAGAGAATGACAAGGAAAAGGAAATAATAACCAAGAACTGATTTTTATCCTCATACTTTTCTCTGGACTCCATCTAACTTGTAAATAATTTACACATTTCCAATACATTCCTATTCCAACTCTGGCATATCTTGTTCAATATGACAATTAAAATGAAAGCTTTCCCTGCTGGTTTTACAAAACCAAAGATGCTTATACTTGTAAAAGAAGAGCAAAATGCCTTTGTGATCAATGTCACAGAAACTCAGTTTCACATCAGGAATCAAAATGAAGCCCCAGTATCATAAAAGGAAAAAGACACGTGTGATTAATAACATTCTTCAGGTAAGATGTGCAAGCTATGTCAGTCTTACAAAAGAGGAACAAGACTCTCAAAGTGATGAAGCAAAACTTTCCAAGGAACACTAATAGAACAGATGCCAAGCCGGTATGCTCTATATTCTGCCTACCCTCCTCTGGCTCGTGCCTACATAGAAGCCGACTACTCTCCACAAACTCAGATGGAAAACAGGCCTCACTTCACCTAGGGTGGGGGCTAAGACAGTGATGTTACTGTGGCACACATCTTGTCGCTGGCATTGATGCTGTCCCCTCAATGGCCCATAACCCATTCCTGGCCTCATCTATCGCCTCTGTCAGAGCCTCATCATATAGACATGGGTGGGACCTGGAATCAACCTTTTTAACCTTGGACACATGCTCCAGGACTTTCATCTTGGTAGTTTCAGCATGGGTCCTGGGATCCCAAAGAAACTCATGGCAAGCAGGATCACTGCTTGGTACCTGTTGATACTCCAGTACCCTTCCTGTTCCAAATCTTCAGTGATGAATTTCCACCAGTCCGCAGTAGAAAAGTTCCTCTTTGGTAACTTCTGCCTCCTTCTCCCTAGAAAAGTTCCTCTTTGGTAACGTCTCCCTCTTTCTCCCTACTGCCATTATGTCCTCCTCACTGGTACAGTTGCCCTTTTCATTGATGACTGTCAAGATCAGTATCAGGAGGTCGATTTGGGGAATGATCTGGTCACCCCCCACTATCCCTGAATAAGTGAGGCCCAAGAGAGGGACAATGTCACATGTGTGGCCAGGGTAATTCCTCTTCCTCACATCAATGCCAAAGCCAAGACACATGCACTCACAGACCTCCTTGAAGAGCAGAGGGAACTGCTCATGGTCATGGTTGTCTACAATGTGCAACATTTCTGCCTTGGTAACCATCTCTTTCCTTTGATACTTCAGAAGCAAGGACTCCACCAATTTCCCCGTCTTGTGACCTATCAACACGCGTCTCAGAAGCTGAGGGACTTGCATGCCAGTGTGGTATATGCATCCTCCTCTTTCCTGCTGGAGACCTGTATGGATTCCCTGCTTTGACTGGAATCCACATTAGTGGTGGGAGAGAAGACAATCGTAGGATCCTAAGGAAATCTTGGTGTTCCAGCCAGAGGTGCTTCACTTCTTTAACCCAGGATTTGAGTACAAGAGGAAGAAGAGGCAGAGTAAGCTGTGACTGCTAATTCCTCTTCTTCAGGTTTGAGAATCTGCACCTCCACAAGCTCATGTGCCGGACTTTGGCAGGGATGGCCTCCTCCTGGCTTGCTTCAGTGTGTCCTCTGATCATGAAGATGTCCTTGGAGACAGCAAGAACTTGGTGATGAGGACTCAGATGCCTGGAGGAGAGAGGGAGACTGTGAGTGTACTCAGGTGAGAACACCACTCCTGTCAGCTCCCACAAAGGCCCGATTTCAGGCCTT
The DNA here is from genome assembly GCA_004027595.1 of Dinomys branickii. Lineage (NCBI taxonomy): Eukaryota > Metazoa > Chordata > Mammalia > Rodentia > Dinomyidae > Dinomys > Dinomys branickii. The sequence goes on along the minus strand of PVLD010037329.1, from coordinate 5,352 downwards.
CTCTTTCAGTGGTGCTCTAGGGCCTCACAGGCTCCTACTGTCTTTGCACAACTGTCCTCAAGAGGCTTGGAAAGGAACAGAGACTGTGCCTGAGGTTACAACTGGACCACAGAGCACAAGCCTCTAGGTCAGACCATATGGCAAGTGGGGCTTGGGCAAAAGGTGTTGCCTTTGTTCTTGATATGAAAAACCCTACGTACACACCAGGGAGTGCACTCTCCTTGAGTCCTGACACTGTCTGGGCCTCCTCTGCTCTGTGACCTGTCCATAATCCTCAGACCCAGACCTAAAGTGCCTGCTTTCTGAATCTTCTTTGAGAGGCAAGAGAGCATCATAAACTGTGGTTGGTAAGCTCAGTCATGCCCTCACTGCGGGGCCGGCTCTAGTTTATTATAATCCATTTTTCCCAGGTGGTTTCTCTATTCTCTGCTCACTCAGGATCCTTAGCTGTCCTTCAGCAGGGCCTGGACCCCATCCTCCGGCGGCCTGAAGCCAGCACTCAGGAAAAGGATTCCTCAACCTATGATAGGGAACAAAAGGCAATAAAAAGGACACACATCTGCCCACAGCTTCCTGGAGGCAGCAGACTGAGGGGGAAACCTTAAATTGGGTCCATGTGCCCTACAAAAGGGACCCAGCTGCATCTTTATCTTGATAAAAGGTAAGTCTGGGAATTGCCCTGGGAAGACCTGGGGCCTCCTTCTTTAAACCATAGCCCTAACTTTCTGAGACATTCAAAGAGGCAGAGAGAAAAAGCCAGTCCACCTGTGTTCTATGAGAGGATGTTGAGTGACAAAGGGACATTTTGATCTTAGAGTGCTGTGTGTGCTTTCCACAGGCTTCCCCCTGCCCTCATCTAGGATGCTGCCAAAGTCTCATACCCTACATCTGCTGGCCAACTGCAGCTCCCTCGCACCAAGTCTTCACCTCTCTGAGACCCAGACTGTGAGACTGGCATCAGCCTGAAAGCTCTGCCCAGTTTTAACGAGATGACCAAGGCACAGAGTAGATGGCTGTGCAGTGCCCACCTATCTGTGCTATGGGCAGTGGTCTCCTCAATCCTCTCTTGGGGTTCTTATCTTGACTCTTGGCACAGCCTGAGATATGTGTGTGTCCTGACCAGATGGATTTCCTGCGCCAACCTGAAAACACCCTCTTAGTTCAAGTTCTGAATTTCACTGAGATCTCCAGGGTTCTCAAGAGAATTGAGCACATACCTTCCCACTCTTGTTTCCTGGAAACACCACTGCTGAGAGCAGGAGCTGCACCATCTCTGCTGTGATGCGGGAACCCTTTATAGTTGAATCTAGATTTCCCACAGCAGTCCTATGGGATCACAGGCAGGACCCTGGGCAGGTGATTGGACAGTGAGTGGTCACAGTGGGCTCCTTAGGACTTGAGGCTCACAGGAAGAGGAGAGACACTGTGGGCACAGCAGAGCAGAATATATGTCCCTTCCTGGCTCCTGCACTGGCTCTGCTTCCTGCTTGAAGGTGATGAGCAGCTTTCCTCCCATCAGCCCCTGCAAGCTGCTGTTCTACCTCGGAGCTGCCTGACTGGACTGGAACGTCTATAAATTTGCAGCCTGAATCTGCTTTTCCTCCATTAAACTGGAAATACTGGGTGTTGTGTCTCAACACTGAGAGCGTGAGTAAGACATCTCCATGTGCTTCTGCAGTGCACCCACCTTCCTCATGTCAGCCTAACCTTTCTCATTACCACCCCTGTGCAGAAGTTGTGGCCTGTCATCTCAAGACCAAACCCCATCTCCCTGGTGACTCTCCACCTTGTTCCTGGGGTGATTGTGAGTGTGCCACCTACTGCCCTTGAGAGCTGACCCAGAGGGCAGGCAGACTCTGCAGTTTGTTGATTCAGGGCTGAAGACACCCACAACCTTCGAGAAGCATCCATAACATGGGTATGATAGATCCTAGGGTTCTCACTCTGCTGATGAGATGCACCATCCACTGCTGACCTATGTCTCCTCTGGGATCAAGCCTGGCACTTCCCTGAGTCCTCCCACCTGCAAGTACTTAGAACTGTGGCCACCTCACATTGACCCCCCCCCCTTGCTGGGAGCTCCAGGCTGGTAACAGGGGAAGCCAGGTTCTATGGGGTCCCATTTATATGGGTGTAGATTACCTTCCTACCTTCAGCGCTGGAAAATGGTGATGTGATGAGCAGGAGCAATTTGGCCAGTCCATCATTCAGAGTCCAGACTGTTGAAAATCATGTCTTGGGGAGAATATAAAAGAAAAAAATAGAAATATATGCTGAGGAATTCAGAAGTATTTCACAGGGAAATTAACAATTATGGAAAAATGGAAGAGACAGATAAAAACACAGAAAAGGAAGAAACAGTGTGAAGTTTTGCCTGGATCCTGTCTCATGGGAAGGAAATTGAATCTTCAGAACTAATGTAAAATCTGGGAACCTCACGAGGTCCTAGGGGGAAAAGGTGGTCGTCAGTGGACTCACCATTGCTGTGGTCTGCAGGGACAATGTGGAGTTCTGCTCCCAGAGAGTCCTTAGAGCTGGTGAATGACCCCTAGACAGGTGCCTACCCTGTCCTTGGAGAAGCTCTGAGCTGGGTTCCATTCTGGGAAAGGCCTGAGTATTTGAACTTGGGACTCTGAGCAGCATGGTACAGTTTCACTTCAGGGTTGCCAGGATTACTCTCCCACAATGAGAGACAGACTCAGCAAACAGTGCTGGACAGGCAAGGGGCTGGAAAGTGGACCTAAGAAGGATTTAAACTCAGCTGACCAAGTCACATTCCCTACTGCTATTGGCCAGAAACTGTCACAACCTGAAATGCTATGGATTTGCAAGTCGTGATATTGGATATTGGAGCCCTTACCCTTTTTCCTCCACCCATCAAAGCTCTGAGTTTTGGCTGCCTCATGATCTACTAATGTGAGCAGGGGTACAGCTAGACTCTGATAGAGCCACAGCCCGGGGAAAACAATGGTGCTCTAGGAGAACTGAGAATTTCTACACTTCAAATTTCAGAAACCTGGAGAGAAACTATTTGTTCAAAATGAAAGACAATTATTTTCTTATTTTTTTCTCATCTTTCCTTACCTCTTATTTTCACCGTTTTTTCTTTCAACTCTTCGTAATTTTAAATCCCCATGTGATTTCTTTTCTTTTCTCTCTTTATTACTTTATCTTCAAATTCCCATCAGTATTTTCTGTTGTCTTTGCTTAAATCTGTAAACATCCATTCAGTCCTCAGCAGGGCCATTTGTCCCACTTCGCTCTCCTCCCGGTACCCTATATTTTAAGAGCTCCAATTGTTCTTTGTACATCCCCACTTTCCAGCACCCTATATCTGTAATAGGCAGCCACTAAGTTTTGATATTAATAGTCACATCGTTTGTTTATTCAAATATTTTTGATTTTTTTTCTACCATTAGCAGATGTATAACGGTTTGCATTTAGTATATATTAGCGGTGTGTAACTATCTAGGATGTCTTAATGTGTTTACTGTAAGTGTGGATTTGTATTCTTTGGTTAAGCATGGGTCCTAACTGATTATAATTTATTGCTAATATAAAATTTGTTTTGGATGACACCCCTGTAGCTGCTTTGATTGACATATCCATGGTCACACAACTGTCATTAAAGTGTTTCATCTGTATGCAATGCCCCGGTTGCCTTTGTGACATTAACAGTACCAGGGTGTATTCTCAGAGAACTTTTTTTTGGCCCACTTATTGTACATCTTCTCTCAAATTAACAGAGGTGATCAGGTTTTAGGACAGAGGCAAAGGACCACATGTACCTATGCACAAAGTACATCACCAAAAAGACTAACTAAATAGAGACCATGAAATTGTTTCCACTGTAAAAGGCACAGACTTCAGCACCACCAAAGAAACAATCAAACCATAGAAACATGGGAAAATGGAAGCACCAAAGCCCTCCCCAAACTCCCAGCTCCCCCAAAGCTAATCTGGGGGGGAACAGTGGGATCACAGCACAGGGCACACCACCGAATTACTCAGAAGGACAACCAAAGTTTAGAAAGCTTATCAAAGACTTGCTTGCTAGGATCACAGAAGATTTAGGAATAGGCAAGGGAAGTAATGACTGAAACAAACAACGGAGAGACAGACAACCTATAGGGTGGGAAAGTTTTTCCCATTTTCTCTTCCAAAGACAGCTACCTACAATATGCAAAGAACTAAATAAAATTATGGTCCCAAAATTAATATATCCAATCCACAAATGGGCTTCTGAAGTGAATGACACTTTTCAGATGGAGAACGAATAATGGCCAATGAATTTATGAAAAAAATGTTGACAATGCTTCTTATTCCAGAAATTCAAATGAAAACAACAGCTATTTCATGTCATTCCAGAATTAATAGCTATCTTCAAAACATCAATTATAGCAAATGCTGGGAAACATGTGTGGAAAAGTGACTGCTCCTTCATTGTTGTTGGGAATGTAAGCGCATAGAACCCCTTTGGAAATCACATGGTGATTGTTTAGAAAATCAACACTGGAAACTTTATTCAATAGGACATTCTGCTCTAGGTAACTTCAGGAGAGATTAAAAAATCATGTCACTGCGATACATGCCCCCCCATGTTTATAGCAGCATGATTCAAGTAGCTAAATCTTGGGAGCAGCCTGTCTATCCCTCGAAAGAGGAATGAACAAAGACAATGTGGTATTGATGCACAGTGGGTTACTACTCTGCCATTGGATAAAATGAATCTTTTCTAAGAAATGAATGCACCTCGAGACCACACTCTTAAGTGAACTAAATCAGAAGGGATCCAAAGTGTAAATACCATATTGGTTCTCTGATGTATGAAAGCCAAAATACAAATAGCAAAACAAAATAGAATAATAAAGGTTGAGATAGATCTTTCACACGGAACGGGAGATGAGAGAAGAGAGAGTGGGGAAAGAAAGGAGAGGCATAAGGTAAAAAACGGGGATTGTGAAGGTGGCACGTGCACAAATTCCCTACAATTTACGTGGCCATTTTGTGCTCCAAACACGTTAAGGCACATATATATATTTTTTCCAAAACATGCAGGGATGATCCCCCTTCCCTCCGTGCATGAGAAAGAGATTTTAAAATTGAACACACATCACACATTAGTACCAACTCCTCAAGATGAATGTGATCTTTATGTACTATGAACGTGTACTAATAAGAGAAACCCTTCAGTTCTCGAGCAAGTTCCTGACCATGATTTCTGGCTGATCCTGGCCTGCTTTCTTTGCCAAAAGGACCTGGATTCTGCACATACCTGATGAATATCCTTACAACAAGGACAACTTCCCTGAGACCAAAGAGGCAAAAGCACAGCACAGCTGCACCCATCTG
>PVLD010037328.1:0-10334 GCA_004027595.1 Dinomys branickii | reverse complement strand
CCCTCTGAGGACTGCTTTCATTGCATCCCACAGATTCTGATAGGTTGTACTTGCATTTTCATTTATTTGTAGGTAATTTTTAATTTCTTCTTTAACTTCTTGTGTGACCCATTGGTTATTCAGTAGGTTGTTGTCTAATTTCCACGTGTTTATGTGGTTTTTGGAGTTCTCTTTGTCATTAATTTCCAATTTTATTGCATTGTGGTCCGATAATATGCATGGGATAATTTGAAATCTTTTGCATTCAGGTAGATATGCTCTATGGGCTAAAATGTGGTCAATTTTGGAGAAAGACCCATGTGCAGCTGAGAAAAATGTGTATTCTGAAGCTGTGGGGTGGAACACTGTATACATCTACTAAGTCCATCTGTTCACACTTTTGGTTCAGGTCTGTTATTTCTTTGCTGAGTTTCTGTCCGGTTGAGCTGTCTCTTTGCGTCAGAGGGGTATTTATGTCCCCTATTACAATAGTGTTATTAGTTATTTGATTTTTTACGTCTGTCAAGATTTGACTTGTAAAGTTAGGTGCTCCATTATTAGGTGCATAAATGTTTAGGATCGTTACCTCTTCCTCTTGTAGCTTTCCCCTAACTAGTATGTAGTGGCCTTCTTTATCTCTTTCGATTGTTTTTGGTTTGAAGTTTACATTGTTTGTAAACATAATAGCTACCCCTGCTTTTTTCTGGGGGCCTGTTGCATGGAAAATTGTTTTCCAACCTTTAACTTTCAACCTATGGATTTCTTTTTGAGTAAAATGTGTTTCCTGTATACAGCATATCATTGGATTGTGTTCCTTAATCCAGTCTTCCAATCTTTTCCTTTTGAGTTTTGAGTTGAGGCCATTTACATTAATGGTTATCATGGTTATATGTTGGCTTATTCTAGTCATGCTATTTACTTGGTGTTTTCCTCCTTTTGCTGTTTAATTACTTGTTCTGTTTAGGGAGTTATTTCTACGCTGTTCTTGGGATTGTGGTCTATTTTTTCTCTGTCTAGAATATCTTTCAGTGCTTTTTGCAATGCTGGTTTGGCACTCATGAAGTTCTTCAGTTGTTCTTTGTCGTGGAAATATTTTATTTCTCCATTGAATTTCAGGGATAATTTTGCAGGATACATCAGTCTGGGTTGGAAGTTGTTTTGTCTCAGAATCTGTAGTATCTCGCTCCAAGCTCTTCTGGATTTCATGGTTTCCGTTGAGAAGTCTGCTGTGATTCTGATGGGCTTTCTTTTATAGGTGATCTGTTTCATTTCTCTAGCAGCTTTTAATATTGTGTTCTTTTGCTGGATATGTGGGATCTTGACTATTATATGCCTGTTTGTGTTTTTCTTTGGGTTATGGATCATTGGGGTTCTATATGCCTCGCTTAACTGAACTTCAGTATCTTTTACCTTGTTTGGGAAATTTTCTGCTATTATTTCAGCAAATATTCTTTTTATATCGTTTGTGAGATCTGCTGTTTCACACACTCCTATAACTCGAATATTGTTACGTTTTGTCTCATCTTGGAGCTGTTGGATTGACTTTTCTTGTGTCTTTGATGATATCATGAGATTCTTCCTTTCACGCTCATAAGCTGCCATGCTGTCTTCAAGTTCTGAAATTGTATCTTCGGTTTCATTTAAACGGTTTTGCATGCTTTCAGCGTAAGTTTTCAAATCCTGGCATTCTCTTTGGACTTGTTTCATTCTTGGTAATTCATTCCTAAATTGCTCTTGTAACGTTTCCATTTGTTTCCTATTTTCTTGTAGTCTTTTGTCTATTTCTTCTCTATGTGCACGGAACATTTCTTCCATCATTGTTTTCAGCTCGTTTTTTGTCTGAGAGATCATTGCAGGTATGTGGCTTATTTCTGCTTTAAGCTCTTTTATGGCCTGTTGGAGTTGTTTCATTTCGGATGCAATCGTTTCAAAACTTGCAGGTATGTGGCTTCCTGGTTCCCATGTCCTCGCATTCAAAACTTGTTCTGGGTGGGGTTGAGTTTTGAGACAGCGTTTTGTTCCTGTTTTCCTGTTTTTGGGTATCAGATTCAAAATGTGGAGTTATAAATTCCCCAGGCAGTTCAGCAGGCAAAGGTCTGCTGCAGAGGCTGCTCCAGTGATTCCTTCTCTTTGGGAGAATGTCCCTTAAGCTGTCTGCTGAGATTTCCGCTTCTACTCCCTACCCCGAGACCTGGCTGGGGCGCATAAACAGCTCGCCGCCCCAGGGACCTTGCGGGCAGGCCACTCAGGTGTTCCTCCCTGGGTGGAGCTCCTTCCCCCATCACAAATCCCGTCGGGGCACCTAGCTAGCTCTTCCGACCCGGGAGATCCTGCAGTCAGTAAAGCTGCTTGGATGCCCCTCGCTGGGGAGAGCTTCTTCCCGACTCAGGAAAAACCGGTCAGGGCGCCCAATCAACTCACCCTGGGATCGTGCAGAGAGGAATGCCATTCAGATATATCTCCCTGTACCGAGCTTCTTCCCAACTCAGAAATCCTGCCGACCACAGCTGCCACAGTTCGCGCGGCGCCAGCTGCAGGGGCGGGGCTCTGAGTGGGATCCTGGACCGCTGCTCAGTTTGGCGCAATCTGCCCCAGTAGCACGTTCTCTGAGTTTACTTTGCTCTGCCGCCTCCAACAAATCCTGGTTACAGCCGCCTCCGAGCCGATCGGGTTCAGGAACTGGAAGGGTCCGTCCCGCCACAATCGCTCTCTCGGCTGTACGTGGATTGAGCCGAGGTGCGGCCCAAGCGCAGTGCCGATCCCTTGGGCGCCCAGCTCTCAGGATCCGCCCACTTCTCACTGCTCAACTTGTCCAGCCGGCCCTTTAATGCTCAGGCCGCGGAGAGCAACATGATCAGTTGGAATTTTGCATCCACGGATCGGGCACCCGCGTGCAAAGGATCGGTCTCTGGGAGAGTTTCCCTCTGCCGCTCACCTGGTCGCCATCTTCCCGGAAGTGGAGACTTACCAGACTTTTAACTCGTGTAAATACCACCAGTCCTAAAGGAAACCATGTATAGCAACCTACTGTAATTTGCAGTTTTGCTTTAAGAGGTTCCAGTTATCTGCAGTCAGTTACAGTCTAAAACATTGATGGAAAAGTTAAGAAACATAAGCTAGCTTTCCTTTTTCCTCCTTCCCTCTTTCTTTTCCCTCCTTCTTCTTTCCTGTCTCTCCTCCTTTTCCCTCCCCCCTTCCTTCCTTCCTTTCTTGGTTTTTTGAAACGAAGTCTCACTACATAGTTCAGCCTGGCCTTAAACTATGTAGCCCAGGTTGGCCTCACAGCAACCCTCCTGCCTCAGCCTGGGATTACAGGCCAGCAAACATAACCTTTACATTGTGCTGCTGGGTATAGTGGTGCATGCCCATAATCTGAGCACTATGGGAGGCTGAAGCATGCAGATCATATGTTTGAGCCCAGCCCAGGCAATTTACAACCACATCTCAAAGCAGGGGAAGGTGCAGAGCTGTAGCTTAATGCCCAGGAAGCCCCCGCCTCCAGCTTTTCCTTATATAGACGGCTTCTGGTGAGCCTGTTATTTCCTGCAACCATTATACAGTGTCTCCAGCAGCCACGATCAGTACTTGATTCTGTTGGTTTCTGACAAATGCTCTAGGGAAAGAGACTATCACGCTGGCTGCCTGCCCCCATATATGTGCCATTCTGATGAGCGGTGGCATGATGAACTCCCACCCTGACCTGCTGTCCCACCTGGAACATAAATTACCGCTTTGCTTAGCAAGCCACACTGGGTATGCTAACTGCCCATGGCAGGTGAGAGAGACACTACATTCATCTAACTTTCATTACAATATATTGTTATAATTATCTTATTTCACTATTAGCTGTTGTTCATCTTTGTGCCTCATACATAAATTAAACTATCAAAGATACATACAGGAGGGAAAAGCAGCATAAGTAGGGATTGGTACTGTCCATGGTTTCAGGGACCCCCCAAGGGGTCTTTGTAGGTATCACCCTTACATAAGGTGAGACTACTATAATTAAAGGAAAACCTCAGAACAATGTCTCACCAAGTAGAAAATAGCAATAAAAAGAAACAGTTTTTAAAAAAAAAGCAGGGGCTGGGGATACAGTGCAGCAGCACAGTGCCTGCCTGGCAAGCGTGAGGTCCTAAGTTCCATTCCCAAGACAAAAGAAAACAAATAACTGGGAGTGGTGGCCCTGTAATCCCAGCACTAAGATCACTCTGAATTCAAGGCCAGTGTGGGCTACATATCAGTTGAGTCCAGGCCAGCCTGAACTACTGTTATGGTGTGTGTCCTGATGCCCCCCTCAAAGCCTCATGCAGTCCCGGGGCAGCTCCTAGAGTTTATGATTGATTCATGGGTGTGAGTAGTTATACCTGCCCCGAGGCAGGGAGTTTGCGTACAGTGTAAGGGAGGGAAAGAAGCTGCTTGCCACAGCTCCTCCCTTTGTGCTCTTGGCTCTCTGTTGTCTTCCACTGCCAGGAACTGTTGCCCTCTGCCATGTGCCACTCTGCCCTGGAGCCAGCCAAGCATAGACTGAGAAACATCCACAAGCTATGAGCTAAATAAACCTTTCCTTCCTTAATTTTAGGCATCAGGTATTTTGTCTCAGCAACAAGAGAAAAGTAACCAAGACAACTACATAGTGACACTTCGTCTCAAACAAACAAAAAACCAAACGGAAATTCTAGAGTTGAAAAATGTAGTAGCCAATTTTTGAAAGCATTCACTGGTGGGGCTCAGATTTAAGCAGGCACAAGAAAAAACCTGCAAACCGTAAGACAGGCTGATAATTATCCAGTCTGTGCAATAGAAAGAAAAGACAATATTGAAAAATGAGAACTTCAGAGCCCTGTGGGACACCAGTCAGTGCACCAACATACAGCAGGAGTTCCCGAGACAGGAGAGGACAAAGCGAGGTGGCGCACACCTAATCCCGGTGCCCCAGAGGGTGGGGGAGGAGGACTGAGTTTAAGGCCATCGTGGCGGACTGCACAGAGACCCTGTCTAAAAACCAAACAAAAACGAAAGCAATCTAACCTGCCTCAAACGAAGAGGAAAAATGGGAGATTACAGGGAGAAAAAGGGAAGATACAGAACACACATGGCAAAGTTACCTTACTGATAACCACAGCAAATGTGAATTGGGGTAAACACTACAGTTCAACACCAGGAAATTCTTGATTTACCCTGAAAATACCTTGGTTATGTCATCAGATATGCTGTAATCCAGGAATCTCAGAAGGGTCAGGTAGATGCGGAACTTGTTCAGGACAGAAGGCAGCACTGTGGAGAGAAGGCTGTTCATGTGTTCCTCCATATTGGGTGGAATCAGCTGCGGTTGTAAGTGGATCTGGCAGTCTGCCTAAAAAGAAAAAGAGCACATAAAATTTTCTAGGCTCCTAGCTAAACTGCATTTTAAGGAGGAGGCATACTATCAGCTCTAACGAAATCACTAAATACTGCTGGGGGGGTCAAGAATCAGTATTCAATCTTTACTCATAGTAACTACCATAGCAATAATTACAGTTAGCTTTTTCTTGGTTCTTATGTTTTCTCAATGTACAGAAGCATATAAAAAGATAAGCAAGCTCTAATAGTTTTCCACAGAAAACTTACCAATAAGCTAATTCATTCTTAGTCAAAGGCTACCTCTCATCATCACAGGTGAATACTACTGTACAGACAACTGCACACTTTTCACATGCCTGAGAGTATATCTCATCCTCAGAATTAAGAGCTTTGATAAGACATTCTGATGAACACAGAATTTTACCATAAAGCAAAAGCTCATTACCAAGCGATGAGGGGTATTTTAGAAGGAATATCACCAAGGAATGTCACTAAGCTAGAATATTTTCACCTAAGACAAGCAGAAACCAATAGGACAAAGGCAGCAAGAACAGTAGCTTGGAAGTAAATCACAATCTGCACACAGCTTCTACTTTTTATGCCTAGATGTAGAAGCTTCTGCTGCCAACAGCTTTGGTAATCATGGGATTTGCTGCTATTTAGTTCTCAACAGATGGAAGTTTTCACCTCAAGACAGGACCATAATAACTGCCTCCCTTATTATTAATCAGCACCAAGAAAAGTAAGTGTTTAGCTATCTTTCACAAATGTAACCTCCCTCTACTTAAAAATGACCCATGGTACCGGGAGGAGTGACCGCCCCTCTGAGGTGATAAGGACATTGATACTGCAGGGGAATTCCATCTGGTGATAGCTGAAGTCGTAATCCACCTTCTGCCAGGTTATTAGGTTGCTCAGGGCAGTCACATTGTGAACACCTACAAGAGCAAGATCATACATTTCAATCACTTGACTTTAATCACCCACACAGACTGGGTTAGCTGATAGGGGTTACAAACCATGAGGTTCCTACTGCTTATATAAAGGATACAAGGCACTGACCATTATACTAAGCTGAATGTCACTAAGCTAAATGTTCCCCAAATCTAACGCCTAGGGTCTAATACACTACCAGGCAAAAATGGAATCTCAGCAAGTAAGATCACTTCCTAGTGGGTGAGATCACAGGGCTGGAACATGGTGGGACTGTAACTACTTCTGCATGGCGGTGAGGGGACTGAATTTTGGCGATTTTGTACTCCCCTCTTCCTTCAATCTACTTCCCAGTCTACATCACTTGTCCTTCTTTCTTTACCTCCTGACCTTATCACCAGCAAAGTATCATCTTGAGTCTGTTAATCCAAGAACTCTACTTCCTTGTTTTGTGTGCATGCATGCTCTGAGGAACGCACCCAGGGCCTCCTGCATATTAGACAAGCACTCTACCACTGAGCTGTGTCTCAGCCTTTACAAAAAATTGTTTTTATTTTCAGACAGGGACTAAGCTGCCCAGCCTGGCCTTGAACTTGCAGTCCTTCTGCTTCTGTGTCTTGAGTAGGGATTACACGCATATGCCACCACTCCTGGTATGTTTTCTATGATTTTATAACATATCCATAACTGAGATTATTTCAAATAATCTGATCTGTTTCCCAGGGATGCTCTGAAAAACAGAATGGTTTTTGTAGTGCTGGGGATTGGATCCAGGGCTTCCCAGATGCAAAGCAAGCACTCCACCACTGAACTACATTTCCAGCTCCTAAAATTTGTTTTTAAAAGCTCACATTAGCTGGGTGTGGTGGCACATGCCTGTAATCCCAGCACCTGGCAAGGTGAGGCAGGATTGCCGCTAGTTTAAAGGCAGTCTGGGTTACATAGTTCAAGGCTAGTGAGACACTATCTCAAAAAAAGAAAAAAAAGTCCACATGAGAGACATGAATGTTCTATAGGATTTTTCTATTAGATTTTTCTATAATTTTCCCCTTTTGAGCTAAGAGATAATTAAGGGCAAAACCTCGTCCCATGTAAGCCCTTAAATTAGTATTTTACTCCTGCTCTATTTTCAGAGCACGGTAACAGAAAAGCTGGTAAGCACAATTAGTTTATGACATATGCTTTGATCAAGCACATATGCCAAGAACTTTTCTTAAATATCTGCTGAGTTCGTCTTTGTCCACAGACATCCTTTTAAAGTCATTAGCAGATCTGACTTTAACAGAGGGAAGTCAGAAAAGAAGGGGAAGCCTCCGTGCGTACCTGGGCTGTCCAGCTGCCCCTGCTCCAGCAGGGTCTCATCGATGACGAGGGAAGTGTTGTTGGGCAGCTGGAGAAGTCCGCTGACCAAGCGGTTGGCTGTATAGTCTTTATGGGGAATGAATTTCAAATGGTTCATGTTCTCTATAGTCATCTGCAGGCGAAAAGACTGAGAGAGATTTTTTAATGAGCAAGGATCTGTTTGTTTTAATATATAAATTTGAATTAAAACTATTTCAGATATAATGATCTTATAAATATCTAGGGGTAGACTGATGTGGTTTCTGGAACTCTTAGAAACAAAAATATCATCTATCTCATGTATCAGTATTTCACTCAATATGCTGCCTTATTCTTGAATGTGATGACCAATAGTATTTATTTTGCCAGTGTCGACAAATGGTAGACAACGCCCTCCACGTTTCCGATAGAACTTCTTCAACCAAACATAAGCTAGCAAAACAGAAAATAAGGCTGGGCGTGATGGCTCACACCTGTAATCCTAGCATTTGGGAGGCTGAGGCAGTAGGATCATTCAAAGTTCAAGACCAGCCTGGGCTACAAACTGGCTCAAAGCCAGCCTGAACTGCATAGCAAGACCCTGTCTCAAAGAGATCAAAAACCAACAAGAACAAAAAAATAGGAAATAAAAATTTTCAAGTCAAGAAGGCCTGGTGCAGTAGTGCACACTCATACTCCTCACTGCTCACTAGGCTGAAGCAGGAGGATGGTAAAAGGCCAGGCTAGGCAACTTAGGGAGACCCTGCCTCAAAACAAAAAGGATGAGACATAAATGAGTGACATAGCACTTGCCTAGTATGCACAAGGCCCTGGATTCAACCCCCAGCAGCCCCCTAACCCCCAAAACAGGGAGAATAATATTCATTCATCATAGACTAACGCCTAAGTTTCTGAACAATTGTTAGAAAAGTCTGGAACAGAGCACACTGAGCTCGCTGCTGCAGATCTCTCAACTGATGGCTCCACTGCACCAGAATCTGCTAAGCCAGTGACACCACTGCCAAGCCTATCGTTCACAATCCCCTTCGCCCTGCTCTAGACCCCTCTGCTCTTCTACCACATGAGCTGGAAATGAAGTGTGCGGGGTCACGGGAAGCTTGTTGAAGAAAAGGTAAAACACAGAACCAAAATTTAGAGGGTTTTTGTACTCGATGATTCTATGAAAAGGGTGTTGGGGGCTATGCCCTCCAGCCTCCCGCTGGCAAACACGCAGTGCTTCAGCACCTGGCGCTGTTTACTCCACAGGACGGGGCTTCCTCTGAGAGCCTCCAGGCGAGGTCCTGCTGCTCCAGTGTCTCCTTAACACCGCCGCTGAGCCAGGGCTTCTGTGGGCATGGGTACCAGCAGCTCCTCCCTACCCACTGCTAGTATTACCTATCTGCACCTGCACCTATTCTGCAAGGCACCTCAGGGACCACATAGATTAATTTAGTTCTCAAAAAGTGGGTACAGGGCCTAGGGAACTGGTGAAACCTTTTCTTTTTTTGTACTAGGAATTGAACTCATGACCTCAGGCTTGCCAGGCAAGCACTTAACATTTTTTTTTTTTTAAATCTGCGATGGTGAAACTCTTTTATGGGATTTATGCTATACAATCACAATTGAATGCAAATTCTTTCTTTGTGCAAGACAGACTAATGAATTTCATTACAACAGAACATGAAAATTTCACTGATAGTCATTCAGATTCCACAATTCAACTACCATTTAAGGAAACACACATCAGTAAAAACACTGATTTACCACAGACTGTGTAGATATAGACATAAAAATCTAGTGGTCTCCTATTAATCCAAATATTAAGAGATTTATAAAAATGCAAAAGAAATATGAGCTATTACTAATATTTCTGGTTTGGGAAGATTTTTACAATAGAACTTAATGTTTATATGTAATTATTTCTAGTACATTGTATAACATATTTTCAATTTTAATTTCTAATGTGGAAAATTAAAAGTTAATCGCACGGTTCTTTGGGTCCCAAGACTTTGTTCAGAGGGAGGACGGCTTGTCTGTTCTGGCCTACTGCTGCTCCTGAGGAGCCTGGATGGGGCTGGAGCTAGCTTGGACACTTCACAAACTGGACGAGTGGATGAAGGGATAAGCTGGCTCAGCTTCAACTCCCAAAGCGAGAGACGACCAGTGTCTTAGTCACACGCCCAACCAGACGCAGGTCCCCAGATCCTGCTACACACATGCACTCAGATGTCCTGGGAAATAAAGGCAGCTCAACTTTCCAAACAGGAATTCAAACTGGGGCAATGCAGACAGAGATCTTTATTACTTCAGCTAAAAGGAATTAGGCTCCTATAATTTAGAGCTTAGATTTAAGACTTTAAGACATAAAAAGGATATTAAGTTGCACAAATTGGCATCAACAGAAAGTACAGTTTTAAAGGAGTTACTCTAACTGTGTTAATTGTCAGAGTTGCAAAAATTTGTACTAAGAAATGTGAAATGTAAGACCATACATTTTAACTTGGCCAGCTTTGTTTCCCCTTAAATGAGATCTAGTAAAATCTCAAAGTTAAATATTTCAGTTGAGTAAAAGACAATTAGATGGACTTGCTGTATGCCCAGATTTGTAATTCCTATGTATAATGATCTTACTGCAGGAACAAGATGTTGAATAATAAGATATAAGTGTTCCGTGTTGAGTAAAAGACAATTAGATGGACTTGCTGTATGCCCAGATTTGTAATTCCTATGTATAATGATCTTACTGCAGGAACAAGATG
>PVLD010037327.1:0-10328 GCA_004027595.1 Dinomys branickii | reverse complement strand
GATGGATGGATGGATGGATGGATGGATGGTGGGATGGGTAGATGGATGGATGACTGATAGGGACTTAATTCATGCAATGATGAACAATGCTAGAACAAAGTGCTATATTATTTTATAGTGTGTATAGTGTGGTTTTTTCCATCTCATGTTGCTGCTATCCTAGATGCTCTCTCTCACTCTCTAGATAAATATCCTTGTCCTAATATGTCACTCCATACCCCCTACTCAAACCACTTTGATTGTTCTCCAGCCCTACAGAACAAACCTGAGATGCCCAAAATGACTGAAAAACCTGCTCTGAGTCAACCACTCCTGCTTGTCTGGCCTCACCTCCTGTCCTTCCCCCACCCTTGCCCATCCCAGCAGCTCCACCTACGCAGAAATGCTGGCAGGAGCATACGTGGCTGTCGCTTGCCCACATCCACTCCTAGCTTCTCCTTGCCTTTCTTCCCTTTCCACACTCTACAACCAAAAGACCTTGCTCACTTCCACTGACTCTTCCAGATAGAGCACACAGATTCCCCCCAGAGAGGCCTTCCCCTCATGCCATCACCCCCAAGATTCTATCACAGTGCTCCTCACAACGCATAAGAACCACTGGATCACCCACTCATCTTCCTTGTCTGAACTGGGGGCTCGCCCAGAAGAATGTGGAGCCTTTGCTCTCTGAATTTCCAGGTGAAAAGGATTCAGCACATGGTGGACACTTGGGAAACAGGGAAGAAAGATGAAGGGCTGGAAGCAGTGTTCGAAGTGCTGCCCAATCATTAATATTTTCTTTTCCCCTCTAGGTTTCTGATTCATCAAACCCATTTCTTAATCGAATGCTCAACAGAGATACGATCACAAGAATAACATATAAAAGTAAGTTTGGTTCCATTTCCACTGTGATTATTCTCTAAAGGATAGTCCTGTCGGAAGGCAGGGAGCCAGAACCAAGTATCTCTGTGGGCCCCTTTCAGCTTCATGACCCTTTGATTCTAGAGAGCCAGGGTTGGCTAAGAAGTCACTCATTTCAAACAAAAGTCCCCAGGGTGTCTTTGTCACCCATGTGAGTCTAAGGCAGTGGTGATCATGATGATGTGGTCATCACTCTCCCATGGACTGGCCATGAACTGGAGACCCAGCTATCCACAGTTGGGGCTTTGCCAGTTCTGTGATGGAGAAAGTGCCCAGCATGTGCTTTGGATCCAACCTGGGCCCTTCTGGGGGGCAGGGAGGCATCACTTTCATTCTCTGGGGCCCATGGGTCTAGAGGACTCTGTCCAGCTGCTCAGAAGCAGGAAACCCAACTGCCAGGGGCTTCCAGAGTGTTTCATTCCAGACTTCTTGGGCAAAAAAGAGAGGACAGTGCAAAATTGACAGGAAGAGAAGGGAAGGTGCCGCCCACCACAGCAATGCAAAGGCTGCAGCGTGTGGGAAGGCTGACGCAGCGCCCACCAAAGGATGAAAGAAATCCACACAGAGAACGAGATTTCTACCTAATCGCAAGTGAGCAGCAAAGTGGGATTCTCTGTTTCCTCATCTGTAAAATAAAAACTGGACTTCAGTTTTCTCAAGTAGTCTGGGCCTAGGGTTCTGCATTAAGCAACAGGTAAATAATGATTTTCACCAAAGGAAAAATCAGCACGAAAACACCGCAACTCCCGCATTCCTTTGGTGGGTCCTCAGAGGAGCTATTACCTCACTGCTTATGTGACTTGTACCTTCAATTGCCATGTGGAAAAGACAGGGGGATGGTCTCACCTGGGATGTTGGGAGGGAGAGGAGGGGACTCCTGTGTTCATTCATTTACACATTCAACAAACATTTCCCGCAGGCATGTAATGGTAGCCCAGACACTAGCGCTGTTCACAAGGAGGCCAGACCCCAGCCCTCTACACAAGATGTTCACTGCCGGTCCCTCCCATGTGAAGACTCTGAGGGCAGCTTCTGGGCTGATGAATGGGTCTGCAGAGTCACTCTGCCTAACTAGCAAGCACCTAGAAGGATGCATTAAATTGTCTGCACACTCACACTCACACACTCACACACACACACACACACACACACACACACACACAAGTGCCCTTTCTTATCAGTATTCACGTAGACTCCTCTCTAAGCACACACTTAGATGGCTCAGCTGAGGGAGATATTTCTCTCTTGAGCATAAATAGCACATTTATAACTGCCCATAAAAGATTATTATTCTTTTAACTTTTTTGATTAAAAAGCCTGAAAATTAAATAAAATGTTTTCAAATAATCTTGAATTTGCAGTGTAGAGACTGTGAAAAGCGATGAAATTACACGTTAAGCCCCAACACACAATCTGACAGATTGCCACTTGTGCAATCACGAAGGGGCCTTTTCTCCCTTCCCCACCCCAAGCACTGGTCTGATTAATATTAAGTGATGTGACTGCTGGCACGAGGTGGAGGGGAATGGAAGGGACAAAGGAGGGAGGGATAGACAGAGAGAGGGAGGGAAAGAGGAGGGAGGGAAGGAAGGAAGTGCAGGGGGGGGAGAGAGTACAAAGCTTGGAGAGCCCTGAAGAGGCTCTGAAGCATTCAGCAGGAAGAGCTTTACCTCCCTCAGGGCTGAGGCCTGAGTTGCAGTGGGCCTGACCCAGCAGCAGTGACAAGGAGTGACAGGAATGCGTCTCTGGAGCCAGGTCTCAGCGTCACACTAAGGCGCTTATGCTGAAGGCAGACAGAGCCCTTCCCAGTTCTGCAGACCTCCTACAAGCACAGAGGGAAGCCATCAGGAGCACGCTCTCCTCCTTCTGTCCCTCGCTCCCTGTGTCTGCCGGGGCCATGGGGAAAGGAAGGCAAATTGATACAAGATAAAGAGACCTGGACTGCATGGGCAGAGGTGGCCACCTCCAGCCTCGTAATAGCAGGTATTTTGTGCTCTTAAGCTCAGGCAGAGAGTAATATAGGTGCTCCCCACAGCAACTTTTGTCACACACCTGAAAGGGTCACTTTACAGGGATAATGATGGCCTGATATGTGGATGGCCTGAACACTGCTATGCCCAGGACACTGGTGCAAAGGGATTGATTTGCTCAGCAGGAAACCACAGCTCTGCTCTCTCCCCGAGGCCTCCCATCTGAGGAAGGTTGGCCCAGCAGCCTGCAGGGGCATCTGGAACGGGAGTCACTCAGGAGCACTCAGAGAGACACGAGCCTGGAAGTCCCTCCCATGCCCCTGCAAGAAGCAGAGGTGACCCTGGCCTCAGGCTGTGAATTCAGATCAACACGCTCACCACACCACTACACAGGGGCTCCTGTTAGGGAGTCCTGCTTGCACACTTCTAAGTGACTTGGAGATAAGTCAAACACCCACACCCACACTCAGCCACTTCAGCCACCTTCCCAGGGCCACCTGACCTCACACTCCTCCCCACCCCCCACCCCGCCCAGGGACTGTGGCTACCCAGAATTACACCCAGCACAGCTCCAATGCACCCACCCATCTAGATGCAGTATCCCCAGCAATGTAATGTGCTTAGCATCAGAGTATGGAGGTGTGACTAACCAAGAACTGTCCACACTTTGGGGTCTGCACTATGCAGGTAGCACCTTGCCAAGTCCTTGTGAGGCCTCCAAAATGGGTACAGCTGCTTTCCCTGGGAACAGAGGAGCCCAGTGACATGCAACTAACAGTGGCTGTGGATGTCAGCAATTTCTGCATAATAAGCAAGCACTCAAAGCAAGCACTGACACCTCACTGCTGCCTGTGTGGGTGGGGTGGGTGGGGTGGCTCAGTTCCACGTGGCTATCATTTTTCCAGGACCAGAGGCATGTCTGGATCAAATATTTCTCGTGGTACAGGGCAAAACCATGAGATGTTACCTAAGGCTTCATCTTGAAACACACACACACACACACACACACACACACACACACTGCTACACATTTTTGATCCACCAACACCAGTCAGATGGCCAGACCCATCATCAAAGTCCTCCTGTGAAGACAGGTTTGGGTAGAGAGCAAATGTCCTGAACAATAGTCTGTTCTGCCAGATCTGAGAGCAAGGGCTCGTGCGGCTCCTCTTGGGTCCCATTTGCTAGGTTTCCTTCCTATCTCCCTTCTTCCTTATGGAACAAGGAAAACTTAAAAACTTAACTCAGAGTTCTTAAGGCCAGTTGTAACCCTGGTGCCTGGACATCATATGAAACTTGTCAGCCTCTGTTTCGTTTCTCTTAACCGCAACAGTGGCTCAATGTGAAGCGTCACCTCTTTGCCTTTTGCATTTGCCTCCACTTGGAAGGGGCACCAAGTAACCACACGGCTAACACAGTGGGCCCTTTGCTCCAGCTCACCCTGCCGGAAATGCCAGATGATGGCTCCGTTGGTGTGGAACCTCTAGTGGAAATCAGCATCAGCCAGAGGGATAGCAGTGCCATTACAGGCCATACATAGAAAGCAGAGAAAGAGCAAAAACTGGTTCAGGAAAGAGTTAGTCCTCTCTAAGTCCTCGCCTTGAAGGCCATGTTATAACGAGAAACGAACACAAGACTTTAAGGACAGTGGCTGCTCTGATGACACTGATTTGACTGGGAATTGGCTGCATCAGGACCAGGGAAGATGAGGAGGATGAGGACAGCTGTCCAAATGATGAGGCAACTGCACTGACCAAAGAAAAACTAAGAGATGTCTAGGTAGATCACATGTGTGACAGGCAAACCAGAGCAGAGTCAAAGATGACTGTAAAGTTTTTAGTGAGCAACTTGAAGGAAGACATTTGTGTCCGCGGGGACGTGGAAGACTAGATTCAGTGTTTCTGTGGGTGGAAAGAGAATCTCAACTTGGGAATTCATGGTGCCTGGGATGTCTATTAGGCATCCAAGAAGAGGTGTGGTGTAGGCAGTTGGATATGTGAGTTCGGGTTCCAGGAGAGAGAACTGAGGATGTAAATGTGGAAGACATGGACATCCAGATGGCACTTAAACTCGGGTGAGATCGTGGAAGGAAGAATAAATAGAGGGGGAGGTGGGATGCATCCTCACTTCTGAAAGAGCAGCTCCAGTCTTCATGACTTAGAACTGAAAAGCAGTTCTAAAGATAGCTTTCAAATCCCACCTTGGAAGAGACTCCTGCATGGCCAGCTCCTCAGCTGGCTGAAGGGGTGGATGAGGAAGGAGAAAGCGTGGAGGGCAGAGGGGAAATCACCACAAAGTGGTGGCTGGTGGGGACACAGCCTGTTTCTGAGGTTTATAAGAATAGGCACAGAGTAAATGGGTAGGGAAAGGGGAGGAAATCTTTTGTGTCAGTTAAGACAAGTCAGGAACTATAAAAGGAAGAAAGAAGGGGAATCTTGCCAAGAAGAGAGGACAACTGTGGAAGCCATGCTGGTGAAGGCTGAGGCAACGTGCTCTTGTGAGCAGAGATGGAATTGAGCAGACTTGGACTCCTATAGTGGATCTACCACTTCCTTGGCTGTGTGACTTTAGACAAGTTCCTTAACATTTCAGTAAGATGAGAATATTAATACTGATGTTGAGAAAGAGTAGGGAGTGTAGATTAAACAGGGTAGCGAGTTGACTGCAATTGGTTGGACAATGAATGATATAAACTTGGTGCGAAATGGATACATATGTGTGTGGTCCAAAATTGGTCTGAGGCAGGTGCCCATCAAACCCAGCTTCCGGAAGAGCAGGAGACAGGTAACTATGCTGTGGTAAAGGTGAACACAGCACAAGCTGTACAGAACAGTTTGCTTCTTTTGAACAAAGCACAACTCCTGTACTTGGACCTGTGCGATATGTAACAGTGACTTTGTGCACTTCTAACTTCTTATCTTGGAAACTTAGACTTCATACACTTGAGTAAAACTTTTAAAACACTCTTCCTAACCAGGACTGACAATGCAAAACACCAACCTGAATTAATTTCAGGGTGAATTTAGAAAGCCTTCTAAAGAAAACCCATTTTATTAAAATTAAATTCCCCTTCCACAGAGTGAGGGTCAGGATTGAATTCATGACATTGAAAAATGGATTTTCTGAAAGGACTTTCTTGAGATGTTGGCAATTTACTTGAGCTAGTTTAATTTTTTAATGTAGTGCCCTGGAATAGTGCCTACATCTCTGTTTTCCTGTGTTAATTAATCAGCGGGCACAGAACCTTAATTACATGGAAGGTAACATTCATATCATGTGTATATCTGCCTCATTTCATTGAACCAAAGTTATTCTTAAAAAGGAGACTTCATGGTATTTTCCAGTGGCAAAACTAATCATTAATAGATTGCAAAGAGCCTTGTTACATGGGTAAGACCAAGCAGTTATGAGAACATTGCCTATTAATGAACATTTTCCTTAATATCCTTAGACAGTGTATTATTTCAGTGGCTTCATTCTCCTTCAATTCCATGTGCTTCCTTCATATCATAGACAGTGAACAATGGTGAGTTTAAAGCCAGTAGAATCCAAAGGATCACAAACCCCAAGCGTAGAAGGTTTGGTTACTGTACTAGCACAGTACATCTATCTCACCCACACACACCATTGAAGGCGTTTGAAGGAGAGTTTGAACATGGTGTTTGGCGCTGAAAACATCTTTTTCAGTCTTACCTGTCCCTAGCTTTGCTTTATCCCCGCCTGCCCCCAAATCCCCTACAAAAAGATGAATGTGCAGGCAGGACCACCAGCTGGTAACTGCCTTGCACTTCTCGGGGACGCGTTCTCTCCGCCTCTCCTTAGGGGACGCGGTGTTAAACGTGAGGAAATATCACTGAGGGGCTCAAGCGGATTGCTCCAGGTGCCTTTTTTTATACTTAATTGCACTTGTACTTTCATTTCAAAGGAGCGGCTTTGGAAAGGTTTTCACAGAATGAGAAACGCAGCCCCCTGCTTGCTCCCCCCGTTGCAGTCCAAGTAGTTACACATGTCAGCAAGGAGCAGAAAGGGAGCGGCTTACCTCCGAGAACCCAAATCTCAGCGGCACCCGTTTGTTCATTTATTGTTTGCGTAAAACGGCAAACAAAAAAAAATCGTATTACTTTATCCTTTTCTCCTTGCAGTTGAATTTGCCTCAGATTACAAGAGGAAATGTCATTTCGTATAATAAAATTGCCAAATGGTTCCATATTGATCGGAAACAGTATTGATCTCAGGGAGAGTACTGTGCATTTTCCTCATTGGCTCAGTTGACTCTGAATGGAACCTGCACAACCAGGCAGAGGGCGGGGTGGTAATACCATACGTGTGATGCCCAGGACAAAGGCCAGCATGGAGGCCCTGACAGAAAGGTGTTCCTCCTATGAGCCCCTGGTGATCTCATTGCAGTGTGTTTTCCTTCAACAGCAGCGGCAAAGTCAACTTGGGAGTTGAAACCGTGACTAAGAACTCAGTACAGATTCACCAAGGGCATATCTAAAACCAAAGACATAGCTACCAACTCCCGCAGTCACCTGAAGGAGTGAGTGTAGTAGGCCATATACTGCAGAATATAAATAGTCTACACTACTGATCATCCAAGAGGTCTTCCTGTACTATAAAGATAAAACCAACACATAAAGAAGAAATTACAACCTTGTCATACCCCAAATTCCACCCACCAAAGATAAATTTGGCCACACAAACTTGTTTCTATTAGATGACGTTTTTGGATTTATGAAACTTTTTTATCTGAAGATGGTCTTAGCAATGATCCACAATTGCCTAGTGCCCCCCATTCAGAGGTATGTGACTTATCATGAAGGAATAGTAGGTCTCTGGCAAAGCCAAAATTAGACAATTACAACTGAGACTTGGATTAGGGTTCTTGACTTGTACTTTGCCCTCTATAGGCTATTTTCTTATAAAATGGGGGCGGGGAGTATATAGAGATTAGATAGGTAGGTGGGTAGATGATTGATAGATAGATAGATAGATAGATAGATAGATAGCCTCTCTGTAAAAATATCTGTGAAAATTTGTCTGGACTTCATTCTTTCCATAAATATCCTTTAAGCAAGTAGAGGCAGGCATGTTCTCTTACCTTTGTGCCAAATTTATATTTTTCTATTCGCAAACATCCATGACCTCCTCTAGGTTTTTCCTGTTCTCGCTGGTGAATAGAACCGTGGCATCTGGGGAGGCAAATCCACTTTCCAGGGCTTTAATTCTCAGTCTTCTTTCTATCTACAACACCTAGATGTTAACATACCTAAAAGGGTGGTTTCTCCCCACTGCTCCATGAACACAACAGTTTGTGGGTAACAGTTTCTGGCAAACATCCCAGTGTGCCCAGACACAAGGGTTGAAAATTTCTGCTTTACCCATATGCTTTTCTTGAGTTCCGTGGCCTCTGTCCTACCAAGTACACCACACAAGCTTCCATGGGGGTCAAGATAAGATGAAAAAGGAACCCTGCAGTTCCCAAATTCTAATATGTAACATGAAGAACATTAATGTAATGACTGTCTTTGAAACAGAGCAGTGACACATGAGGACAGATATTGCATGTGAAATGCATGCCAATTTCAGCAATGTAAATATCCGGGTGCAGACATGTTTGGTGTAGAAATATGGTAATATCATATGAGATGAAAACAGAACCAAAATCTCACCCTAATGTCTCAGGGTCTGACACAGAAGAGTGGGTGGTAGCAGCATGTATTTAAGCTAATGGTGTAGGCGGAGTCTCAGACATGTTTCCCCATCCTCTCTCAGATGTTGCTTCCTCCTCTTGGTTTCTGCCCAGCACTACCAACATTCATTCATTCATAAACTATTCATTCATTCTTTCAGTCTGTGTTTATTGAATACCCACTACTTGTGGACTTTGTACTGGGGCCTGGGGATTCAGAGACAAAGATACAAATCTTTCCTGGGAAGGCCTACAGCTTAGCAAGGACTGTCAAATGGATAAATAGTTTTTAGAGAGTTCATTCTGTAAATATATGAAAGAGAAAGGCACCAATCCAGCTGGGAAAACAGGGGACATTGCAGGGGACAACAGTGGTTATCCCCAGGGTACTGATCAAGGACATGGCGATTATGGAGGAGGTGACCCCAATACCACCCAGCGCTGTTGAGTACTTACCTCTGCTGGGCCTTGTACTTATAAAGTGTGATCCCATTGTTCCTCAAACTACCTTGTGAGGCAAGTACTACAACCATCTCTACATTATAGATACGAAACTGAGGCTCAGATAGTTACTTGCAGGCCCAGGGTCATGCAGACAATGAGCAGCAAAGTCAGTATCCAAACACAGGCCTGAGTTGAAGGCCCAGACGCCTCACGCTGGGCCTCTCCCGGTTTGGGAGCATTTGAAAGAAAAGGGCAGAAGGTCTTGTGTGAGTGCTCATGAGTTTTGTGTAGAGCACAGTCGTGAATGGGGAGCTGGGGGAGGTCAGAAGCTGCCTATGCGCTCTGATGACTGTGGCTCCGGGCAGAGGAAGTGGACAAAAAGCAATCACCCGGCAGAGCCGTAGCGGCTGGCGCCTGGAGTCTGAGCACTCTTGGGGGTTTGGAAGCACGCTGCTGCCTTACTGTCTGGGGAAATCCACTCACAACACCTTTGCTTCCTGCTCCTCGCTTCCACCAGTCCCCAGCCCTTTCTGCAACCCAGCAGCTGATTCCAGCTTCAGCAAAACACAGATGTTCCTTTTTTGCACTCCAGTCATGCCTGCAAAGCCCCTCTTTCTACTGCCTCTGCCCTTCCCTCCTCCTTCCACCCTGGATAAAATAAAATACAGTAATAGCAGCATGCTAGAGTACCCAATATGCTCCTTGTGCAAGCTTGGTTAAACAAATCCCATTGACCTTTAATAAAAATGTGCCAAATGCTTCCTTCTCTCATTCAATATGTTAATCTCAGGCCAAACCATCGTCAGAGCAAGCCTCATTAAGTGCAGGTCTGATCACACTATCTCCACTTCCAACACTTCAGTGGCTCCAAATTGCCTCCAAGACCAAGTTCCCACTCCTAGCAGTGCACAAAAGGGCCTCGCCGTGCGGCTTGTGCTGACCTGGCCAGGCTCATTTCCCACAGGGTCCCTCCCCCTGCATCTTGCCACACTCTAGCTGTCCCCAAGAACAGAGCACTCTCAACTTCCTTAGCCCTTTCTCTAGCGTGACTCTGTCTGCAGTTCCCCGGGCACGCAGTCCCCGCCAGCCACACAGTGATGACCTGCATTTAGAGACAGACTTTCTGTTTGAACAAAAACAGTTTCCATTAAAACACTGAGGACACACTTCGAAGATATCAATATGTAAAGCAGCAACAAGCGGTGTTTTTTTTCTGTTGTTGTTGTTGTTGATGTTGTTGCTGTTGTTGATGTATGCCTGTTTTCTTTCTTGTCTTTGGATTTTTGGTTCTTGTGTTTTCTTTTTTTTTTTTTTTTTTTTTT
>PVLD010037326.1:0-10337 GCA_004027595.1 Dinomys branickii | reverse complement strand
AGTGATGTTGAACATTTTGTTCATGTATTTATTTGATATTTGTACTTATTCTTCTGAGAAATGTGTATTTATATCAGATGCCCATTGTTGAATTAGATCTTTCAATTTAGGGTATCTGAATTTTATATTTTTATAGGTTCTAGATGCTACACCTTTGTCTAAGGAGGAAACAGGATACAACTTTTCCCACTGTGTGGGTTACCTCTTCACTCTGTTGGTGATATTTTTGTTATGCAAAAGCTTTTTAATAGGAAGAGATCCCTGTTATTGATTCTTTGTATTATTTCCTATGCCATCAGAGTTTTTCGCAAAATCTTTGCCTACACTTATGTCGTCAAGAGTTCTGGTCATTCTCTCTTCCAGCATATTTAGTGTTTCTGCCTTAATATTAACATCTTTGGTCCATTTCAATTTTAGTTTAGTGGATGGTGGTAGACATAGGTCTTGTTTTGATCTTTGGCATGAGGAAAGCCAATCTTCCCAGCACCATTTGTTAAGGAGGGTATCTTTCTTTTTTTATTTTAAAATGTGAAATGATCAACAAGCAATGAAACCAAGCTTCAAAGCTGGCTGATAGAACAGTTACAATAGGTGGTACATTGTGTACTGCTGTCTTCGGAGGCTGTCTTTAGTGAACATGTTTGGCTCATTTGTCAAAGATAAGGTGGCTGAATGTGTTTAGAGTTGTTTCTGAGTCTTCTAATCTGTTCCTTTGATTCTCAGGTCTGCCCTTTTGCCAATAATATGTTGTTTTTATCACAGTAGCTTTGCAGTGTAATTTTAGGTCACAAAGTGTTATGCCCCCTGCCTTGCCTCTTCCTACACTTGACCTTAGCCAAAAGGCTGAGAAGCAATTGCCTTTGTTCCTGAGAATTGATTTTGCTATTCTAAGTTGTGCCAAATGAATTTTAGGAACATTTGCTCCAGTTCTATGAGTTTCTTCTGTCCTCTAGAAGTCCATGCACCTATCAACATTTCTTAATTTATTATAGTAAAAGACACGTTGCCACGAGTTCCCCCTCAAAATGCTCTCCCACACTTCCAGCACGTTTGGCACTTTTAGAAGCAGTTCTGAAAGAATTCTTCCGTCAATGACTCTATTTGTACTGTCATGGTTGTGTCAATGCCCTGCATCAATTCAAAATATTTACCTTTCATGGTCATTTTGACTTTAGGTAAGCGCCAGAAGCCGCGAGTTTCTTAATCCAGTGAATAAGATGGAAGAGGACACAATATAATATTTTTAGGCACCTGCCTTTCTGTTTTGTCACTTGGCAGCAGCATTTAGTGGATGTTTGATCAAACCTCATAACGACATTCATGAAAGAGGACTTCCAGAGCTGCTGCAGACCATGGCAAGAATGATGGAATAAGCTTATTGAAAGCATTGGGGAGTATTTTGAAGGGGACTACTGGGAGATTTAAAAATGTGTCTTTTAGTATATTAATTTTTTAAAAAATTAAACCTTTACTACATATATTTTATCATAATATATGCATATATCTTCATTTTCTGGTATACTTGATGGCATCCTACAAATCTCATAGGTTCTGTTCATTTTCATTCATTATTTTCTCATTCTCCTTGGATTAATTTCAGTTTACCTACCTACATGATAAATGATGATTTCTGCCTGCTTGAACCCGCTATTGTACCTCTCTAGAGAGTTTTCGCTTTTGTTTTTCTTTCTTCATTATTTTGTACTAGGAATTGAATTTAGGGTTTCACACTGACCTATACCCTCAGCCCTTTTAGGTTTTATACAAGGACTCACTAAATTGTTAAATTGTGTGGGCAGAGGTCAGACTTACAGTCCCCTTGCCTTCATCTTTCATTGTCTTTTTCAGATCTAAATTTTTGTCTTTTTTGCTCTCATTTCTATCCCTTCATTTACATTCTTTGCTCAGTGAGATAATTGTCCTGGTTTCCTTTAGTTCTTTTTTCATGGTTTTCTTCAGCTCTTCAAGAATATTTAAGTTGATTTAAGCCTTTGTCTAAGTCCATTTCCTGAGCTTCTGTACGGACCTTTTTAGTGATTTCATTTTTTTTCCTTTTAATGGGCCATATTGTTTAGTTTCTTTGCAAACCTAATTTTTTGGTTGAAAACTGGACATTTTGAATGTTATAGAGCAGCAACTCTGGGAATCAGATTCTCCTCTGGTGTTTGTTGTTGCTGCCTACTGTGAATTGCTCTTTCCGTGAATAGCAGTTTTTCTTATCTATATTTTAAAAATCATATTTTTTTTTGCCACATGTGGTCTCTAAATTCTCTGTTCTTTAAAGATGAGGTCAGATAGTGATTTCATAGAGATTTTGTGAATGCCTGGGTTAAAGATGATGACGAAGAAGAAAAACACAATCTCCCAGACTTTTGTAGATGGGCTGTGTATCAGATTACTCCTTCAACTCTCAACTAGGTGGATTACTCTTTTGCCTTAGCATTCACTTCCTGTTATACAGGACCCAAAGTTCAGCTAAAGGTGAAAGCTTAGAGTCTTCTCAGGGTTTTCTGAGTGTACATACTATCTTGGGTGTCTGCATGTCTTCTCACTTCTGTCGTACACATGATAGAGCTTGAATACCCTATTACTCCACCTATACCATTTGTTAACGTCCTTTGCCCAGTGGTTTGTTCTGTCCATTGTCAGATGATGATCTTTACTCAAGTTTCCATGCCTCTAATTACTTCTGGCTACACTACCTGGAAATGTGGCCAAGCCTTGGGAATATTCTCAGTCAGGCAAAACACAGGGCAGCCTTCGCATTGGTCTTTGACAGACTCACCAGATAACTGAGGCTCCCCACCACAATCCTCTGAGAATAGGATCCATATTGCTTCTTCTGGCATTAGAAACCAGCACCAGGAGTATAAGCCATTCTCATATCCCCTACTAGTCCGGGATTTGGAGAATAATAGACAATGAATTTTAAATAGCATAACATTCACTTACTACAAAGCAGTAACACTTTTATCAAATCTTTCTTCTGACTGTTTTAAGTTTTTACCAGATTCCAGAGTTCTGCAAAACCTGATTCAGACAGTTTTGCCAGTTCATTGGCTGCTCTTATGTAGAGATGGAGCTGCAGAATTCTCTACTCTGTCATTTTTGGTGGAAAAAAGTGTGCATTTTGAGATTAATAAATGTTGCAGGAACTAATTCTGCTCAAAAGGCAGAAATTTTTCAAAAGAATCAGAAGAAATGAAAACTAGAAAAAAAATCACATGCTAGGATGACCATTTTCTAGAAACCAAGTTTCTATAGAAGTAAAAGCTATCCATTCAAGCCTGTATGAATTATACCTCATATCACCACATCTAAAGGAGTTTTATAGAAGTCATCCTCATGTATCACATGTGACTAGCAAGATATAATGACAAACTTCTAGTATAAATCCAGTGGTTCTTAAATCTGGATGAAATTAGAATTACTTGCTGACTTTTTAAAATGCAAATTCCTGTGCCTCTATCCAGAGATTTATGTGAAGGGGGCCCTACAATTTGTATTGTTATCCTGCTCCTATTAGGACCATCCAGGTTTAAGAGTAACTGAATCAAAAATAAATTAATGACTAGTACAGAGCTGTAAATGCAGAATGGCATTATTAGCTTGCTTCCAACAGGCAAAGTATAATCAGAAATGTATTTCAGTTCCCTAAATGAAATTCTATGCCCTCTCTTGATCGACTATCTAAGAAATATCTAAGGGGAAAACTGGAAATCAGTCATTCATTTTGATATTGAGTAAATTATTTTAAAGCTATCATATGTCACTTAAGGTACCTATAATTTCTAAAAACATAATTATTTTATCCTACATTTATTGTAAAACCTAACCTTCCTGAAAAATTCATCTTTCTCAGAAAAGTGATGATTATGTACAGATTATGTGCCCAGCATCCAAATACTTAACACTTCTATTATCATTTAAACATTATCATAACCTGATAACATGAATAATTTTACCCTCGTGCATGAGGAAACTGAGATACAGACTGATTAACTAACTTGCTCAGCATCAAAGAACAAGTGTCAGATCAAGAAGGTGAGTACATAGGAAATGTGTGCTGCACATTAATAAGACAAACTCCCTTCCCGGTCATGTCATTAATTTCAAGAGAATTTCATGTTATAAAGAAGCACGAATCACACTGGATTCCTACATTTTTGATCTTCCTGTTGTACTTTTACACATCCTTTTGTAATATAATTCATTAGCACTAGCTCTATGCATCTATTAGGTACCTCAGATGTAGCATCTGATTTGAGATTTTCTTGAAGCATAAAATACACACCACCGTTTGAAAACCTAGTACAAAAAAGAATAAAAACAATACTCAACAATATGCATATGGATAACATGTTGAAATTATTTTTATATGTTTGATTAAATAAAATGTATAATAAAATTAATTTCATTTGATTTTTTTAGCGTTTTAAGATGTTTCTACTAGAAATTTTAAATGACCTGATCTCATTATGTTTCTATTTCAAAGCAGTGCTGTAGAGTTCCTTTCATGTCCCTTCAAGTATATTTGTTCACCATCCTCATTAGGGCACAGATTAGCTTTATTCTACTTGTACCCTTCTCTGAAAATATAGTGTACATCTACATAAAAGAACTCACGGCATACGCTTTGGTTTTAACTCAGTTGTCTGTATATCATTCTGTGTACTCCACCTTTCCATCATTTTCTCCATACCTCATTGCAAAGAACCAGCAAATAAATGAGAGGAAAAGAGGACAGACAATGCAAAAAACTATTTGATGATGACTCCAGTCAAATACCTTCCCAGCAGAGAACTGAAATTTGAACAAATAGAATAGATGTAATGACATGTATCAACCCATTACTTTATAATCACGTATGGCAAGTTACTCGTAGAATTGATTAAATGTACACTTACACGAGATTCATGATAAAAGATTCCTTTTCTAGGGCTGGGGATGTAGGTCAGCAACACAAGCACCTGTATAGCAAATGTAAGGTCCTGAGTTTGATTCCCAGTACCAGAAAAAAAAAAGATTCCTTTTCTAAAAGTTCAGTATGACTCTTACAACATTTTCATTTTAAATATGATTAAAGTACTTTAGCCTCTCCCTTCAATAGTGCAAAAGGCAGTACAGTATTAGAAAAATAAAAGAAAGGAAAAACTACTGAGATAAGTGCCACAATCTTTTAGAAGAAGGCATTTTTCTTTTTCAGAAATACATAATTTTCTCCCAACAAGGAATTTTGCAAGAAAATATTTTTCCCTTTGATTTGTTAGATCCTTACAGAATCTCAAGGGGCAAAAAGACTGAAACAGCAAGTCCACTTCCAAACCAATATCTGAATGTCTACTACATTGTCAAGTGTTTTTAATGGGAAACTTACTCCTTCCCAAAGCTAGTGATCATTTTCACCATCTTTCTCCTATTCTTCCTCAACATTATCTTTTCCTATACTGAGCTGAAATGTGTTAACTTGAAGCTTTTATCCACTGATTGTATCTCTGTTCTTAAATTATGTAAATCAATCCCACTTATGTGTAAGAGTTCTTAACAATGGTTTCTCACACCTGGTGAATTTACTGCTTCTCATTTATTTTTCGTTTACATATTGTTTCATCCCAATATCTACCAGTACTTGGTGATCTACTCTTAGCCACAGCACTGTAGCAAAACAGCCAGGCACATGGGAGTAAGGACTTCCCCTTCTTATTTAACAATGATTACAGTGATATAAACAGTGTGTGTGTGTGTGTGT
This sequence comes from Dinomys branickii, assembly GCA_004027595.1. Classification (NCBI taxonomy): domain Eukaryota; kingdom Metazoa; phylum Chordata; class Mammalia; order Rodentia; family Dinomyidae; genus Dinomys; species Dinomys branickii. The sequence continues at coordinate 4,588 of PVLD010037326.1, read as the reverse complement.
GTGTGTGTGTGTATATATATATATATATATATATATATATGAAACATTTTATTATACCCCAATAATATATGCAATGTTTTGATGTTTCATGTAAAAATAATAAATAAATGCAAATTTCTAGGCTGAGGTAGAAGGGGGTACATGGAAGAGCAGCTATGTTTTATTAAGATTGGTGTCCAAGCAACTCTGTGTTCTCTCTTACTTCATTTTAAAGTGATATTATTAGCCTAATTCAAGGGCTCATGGAACTGATTCTGTCATGCAACATGTCTGTGCAAAATCATAAAATATCAAGTTGACCCATCGAGGCTTCTTATTCGCACTCCTATTTCTCTTGTCAGAATACGTGCTTCTTGCATGCATTCAGAACAAAGATTCTTTAACTGGAAAAATAAAAAAGAACTTATTACCAGTCTCTAGGCTAGGGTATTAGAAAATAGAAAATACACCACGTGGTCAGTTGTTAGCACACAATATAACAGATTTCAGTGAAATACTAAAACATAAGGAGAAAGGATGACTGATGAAGGGCCTGAAACAATAGCACCCAGAACATAGTTTTCATTCACTGATTGATTTTACCACATGCTTTCTGATCCTTTACTGTTCATTATTATGTATAAAATCAATCTTACTTTAACAGCTTCACAGTATGGAAAGCTATGTCTTGTAGTTTCAGTTTAACTTAGCATCTAGTATAAGTGCACACAGATGGTGGTGCTGAATAAAGACAGGTAAGCCTTATTACATATACATGGCATTTTGAACAATGGTAATGAATAGCTCACGTTAAACTGGCAAGGAAAGATGAAAAGAAGTGAACACATTATGTGGCAAAAGCTCTAGAAGGTAGACTTCAGTCCCAACTCTGCCACTGACTTGCCCTATGATACTAAGCAAATCATTTAATACTGCTCCAGTTATCCCCCCATTTGTAAAATAAATCTGATAGTCACTAAAGTTTGTTCTACTTCTGATATTCTGTAAAATTTTAGTTCTGAGGTAACAATAATAAGTATGCATCTGTAATCATCTCCTGATTTATCAGCTTTGAAGTTCTTAATGCTATGTAATATAGCTTAGCTGTTTCTGTTTGTTGTTTTTTTTAAAAAAAAAGATTATACCTATATGTTTGAATGAATGGGAACTGTTAATTGCTGAAGATCTGAGATGAAACAATTAGCCAATAATGGAATCTAATCATCCTCATCTTTCTTTCTCTTAAGATAGTGCTACTATTGTATAAATTGTTCAAAAATGATGCTATGGAAAATAATTTACAAGAACACAAACATCACTAATTTTGATCTCTCTCTCTCCCTCACTCTTTTCACAGTGACTGTTTTGAGCACAACAGAAAAAGGTAAGTAGATCTTGTAAATTGTACTGGTCAGGACCATTTCTTTCTATCTAGAACTAAATCACATAAAAACTTATAAATTGAGCAACATTCCCAGAAACTCTTAGGTGATTGGAAAGTTTGGGGTGATGGTTTTAAGGAAGCTGAACAAGAAATACAGTGTTCCTTTGGCTATAGGAAAGAAATTGGAAATTACCAGCATATATGGAAGAGTAGGATGTAGGTAACCAATCTGTCTGGCCACAGTGACCTTACTCCAGTAATGGTCAACCTTTTCGGTCTTTCAATGACTTAATCAGCCTGCTGAAGCACAGGAGCCATAAACACTGCCTATATCTTGGTTCATCACTATTTTCCTAAGTACCTGGCATTTCTTCCCAATCCATCGCTCTTCAAAGGATAAAGGCCTTAGCAAGGACTGCAGGGCCACATTCTTCATCCCATCATAGTTCCAGTATAATTACTGTGATTATCTTAACTCATCACTGACGCTTTAGATTCACCTGCAATTTATGCGAGGTTATTTATTTCATGCCAAGTTTCTAAAGTATAAGCTAAGATTCTCAGCAAAGCTTTAGCTTTACCTTATTTTATCCACAATAGCCAGAATATGTTTATAGTCATTTTGTATTGCCACTTTTAATTCTCACTTCATGGGAATTAACCGTTACAACACACTGCCTTATCTAGCATTCATATCATGCTATTTTAAAGCCCTAGTTTGCTATTAGTCGTGTAACAGAAATTGGATATAAGGACAACAGAACGGTGTGCTTGGGAGACAATAGACTATAGTAGTTAAAACTGTGAGTTCTGGAGCTCATTAAAAATGTGGGTTCTAGTTTTGAAATGTGAGTTCTAGAGCTAGAATTATGAATTCAAATTCTGTCTCTGCCACTTTAGAATGAATTATTCTTAGGTACATGGTTTAATTTTTAAATTATGATGTGAACTGGTGAAAACTTGAATCTTTTTCTGTATAGATAACCATTTTAAATTGAACATTTCGAGTTTTCTTGATTGAGTTGTTACAGCCTGAGTGTGTACCCTATAATTCGTAGAGCTGTTGTAAAAACATGCGTCAATGCACATAAAGTATTTAGAATAGAAGTGAACAAAGCACATTCTCATGACTCAATAAATGTTTACTATTAGAATCATTAGAGTAAGTCCTAAGTTGCCTATTACTTTTGTGTGTGCATGCTCACGGGTGCACATGGGTGGTCCTGGAGACTGAACCCAGAGTCTTCACACTAAGCCCTGTTTTACTTTTTAGCTTTTATTTTGAGATGGAGTCTTGCTAAATTTTCCAGGCTAGGCTTGATCTTTCAGTTCTCTTGCCTCGGGCCCAAGTAGCTGGCATTACAGATGTACACTACCATGGCATGCTGCCTTTTATTCTTGTGTATGGCTCTTAAGGTCAGAAATCATCTTTTGTATGCAAATATTAAAAATAAATAAATATTTCCATAACAAACTTTCAAGGCAAATTGAATAGGGACGTAGATAATACTCTACCATAAGAAGAAAGACAACAATAATAATTGTTGGTATATGTTATTATATATAATAATAGAATATTTCTTATTACTAAAACTACAACTTACTCTGCTAGCTGCTCTGCTAGGTGTTGTATATACATTATGTCCTTCAATACTTATATCAATGAAATGATGTATGTTTTCTTATGTCCATCTTATATGGAAGGAAAATGAAATTTAGGGAGATGAAGTAACACATCCTAGGTCATCTAACCAGTCATTGGAAGTACACAAATTCAAAATGTCTAACCTCAAAGCCTATACCTTTAAGGAAACCTGCATTTGCATTTCACTTTTCAATTTAGTTTTACTTAGCTTAGTTCCTTACTCACAAACATGATACTCAGTTGCTTTTTTTCCAATGTCTAAAATATCATATGTTCATTTTTGCGTGTTATCAATGAACCTAATTTTAACTACACCAGTATGAAGTGCTATTTGTAAACCTGACTTGCTTTGACACTTTATTGCCAATATGAATCCAGTTATCATGGTTTGAGTTCTCTAGGAGATTCTTGCAGTAATATATGACTTTGAATGTTTTCTTCTGTCTCTAGTGTTCTATGATCCTAAAGCACTTTCTCCTTATATTTCTTGAATTTCTCAATACAATAAAGAATAAAATTAGTTAAGTGGGACAAAGTGCAAGATTTGGGAGACAGAAATTTTACACTAAAGTTCTAGCATTCATATACTAACTCTGCAACCTTGGAAAGCAACTCAACTCTCTTAACTTCCATTTTTATAAAATGAAGCTAGTTCAATAAAATCTTATGGATTTATTGTAAGCTAGGGAAAGTATACAGTGCTAGTGTGCCTTGTAAATGTTAAGTATTAACAAGGTCAGTTGTTACTTTTTTATATGTCAGGAGATGTTACCACAGCCCTAGGAAAATAATGCAGTGGAATAAACTAACACAACTATTACCTGATAAACTTCAATCTATAATAGACTGTTAAGAGAACTGTAACAGTAGCAAATAAAGACTTGGGTGTTAGACCTACCTGGAATCAGATCAACGTTGCCAAATACCAAATATATGACATTGGGAACTTGACCTAAGTCTCACTTTTTCCTCATGAAATATAGGTGATAATTGCCTTCCATGGTTATTTTGAGGATGAATGAGATGATATATGTAAATATCTGAACACAGTGACTGGCATACTATAAATACAAGATAAATAGTATCAAATATTATAACTGTATGATCGTTATTATTGGAGATGACTCGAAAGATCTTTCTTCTAAGATGCATAACATAATTTAGGACTATAATTCCTTGTAATTCCTCTTATGAATAGATTGTTAAAATTCATGCATTCATATTGTATGGGTAGAACAACTGAGATTCAAAAAAGTAAAATATGTTGATCTAGTCCTATTGATTCTAGTTTCAGAAAGGACTAAGGCCCAGGTTATCTGAGCCATAGTTTAGCATATTACACCTTATGTGAACCTTAGTTATATTGGACTCAGAAAGTTTTAAGAGATTATTTACCTTTTCCCATAGAACATACCAAAACACAATAATTATGTATATTTTATTTCATAAATATATTGCAAAGATTAACTTTTTTATTTTAAAAGTAAAAGAACAGAAACATTAACAAACAGACACGCAGTAGCACAAGAACAGTACAAAAACTGAACTACAGATAAGGTGGCAGGCGATCAACAATGATT
>PVLD010037325.1:0-10338 GCA_004027595.1 Dinomys branickii | reverse complement strand
CAAAAATCCAAAGACAAGAAAGAAAACAGGCATACATCAACAACAGCAACAACATCAACAACAACAACAGAAAAAAACACCGCTTGTTGCTGCTTTACATATTGATATCTTCGAAGTGTGTGTTCAGGCTAACACATACAGATATACACTATTAATCTAATATCCTGTCATCGATTATTGCTTAGCATTAAGTGATATATTTTTCAAAATTTTACTTTATTAATTTTTTTTGATATATAGTATGTGCATTAATTTTGAGAAATTGGTGGAAGTGGACATGTGTGACTTAACAACATGTAATGTTTGACAAATAACAGCAAAAATTTACATGCATAACTATAACCATGTCATGCACACAAAAGCCACTAAAAATATTAAACAAGATCTTTGCAAAAGGGAATGGGATCAACAGATTGAGGGAGGGGAGGGAAGGAGAAGGAAGGAGAAGGGAAGAAGGAGAAGGGGCTATAGAAAGAATTAAGATGTACTATGTACATGTACCAACTCCCCATGCTAAATATAATCATTATGTAGTGCCAATGTGTACTAATAAAAGTAAAAACTAAAAAAAACTATCAAAATAAAATATGAGACACTGTTCAAAAAATATATCTACAAAAAGAAAAAAGAAGATGAAAACGCACACACGCACACACACACACACACACGCACGCACATGCACACATATCAAAAAACATAGAAAGGGCGCCGCGCTCAGAAACGTCTGGTGTTCTCAGAGTACTGGTGGGTTGTCATCACTCCTTCCACCAACAGGTAGCAACCTCTGGCTTTTGGTTGAGTTTCTGTCTCACTCTGTCTGCTATTTGCTCCTCTCAGTTTGCCTCTTCATCATCCTACACCTTCCATTTGCAGTTAGACCCCAGTTCTACTCAGACTTTTTCTGGGCAGCAACTTCAGTGGTTCCCTGTGCTTGGTCAGGAGGCAATTGTTCCTGCCTCTGTTCACCATTCTGCTGGTTTTCCTGTCTCTTTCACGCCAAAGTCAAAGCAATAGGCATGTTAGTTGAGTTTCTATCTAATCCGGGATTTCAACTTTCTGAGGGCTGACAGGATGTATCCTCCAGAGACAGTGATCTGGATTGGTTCCTCTGTCCCCAGTGGCCCCACATTTCCCTTTGTCCAGCTTCACGCAGGATCTGTTTCCAGCCCCAGAAATCTGTGGCTTTTGGGACTCAGTGGAAGGCAGTCTTTGTGAATAAAACTCAAAAGTGTTTGGAGGGCACCAGGAAGGGAGCCCATAGGGGCACAGAGTCAGTTCCTGCTCTGATGTCCTTTCTCAATACCTGGCTCTCACTGATCACAGCCAGTGCAAGTCCCTGTGATTCTGTCTCATGGATTCTTCTATACTTGGTTCCATGTTCCTAACGAGGACCAAGTTCTTTGTTTTTCTCTGTTCCTAGGGTTTATCAGCCCTAACTCAGTCACTGACCTCAGCAAAATTCTCCAGTTTGTACTTTCTTTAGTGTCCTGACCGGAGGACGCCCTCTTCAGGCAGTATCTCTGCTTGCAGGGCACTGTCTACAGGCGGGAAGAGAAAAGTGGGTGGTGAGTACCTAGCCGGGTGCCAATCTCTTCAGGGGGATCTGAACTTCTCCCCAAATGGACCTGGACTGTGATTATTGCCAGGATCCCCAGTAGTGCTTCTTATTCTAAACTCCCCTCTTACTGGATGCTACCTAAACAGCTACACCTTTGAGTTGGCTTCCCCAGGTTGGGTTTGTGTCCATCACCTGTATGTCAGTACCTGAAGATCTTGATGTGCCTCTTCTGTGTCTTTTATGAGCACAGCTGTCCCTACCTTGCCATGATGCTCTTCTTGAAGATTATTTTGTGTTTTCTTGAAGGACGGCATGATTCTGCTTTTATGACCAACATGGGTTCATTACTGAATTTGAAGACTCGGGAGCATTAGTCAGTTAAAAATAACTTTCCGAAGACAAATCATTCCATCAAATTATAGTTTGGTTTCTCTAAAATAGTCATTATAATAATGCTTAGCTTTATAAATAAGTCAGTACAAATTCCTAGGTTCTCAAGTATTTTCTAATGTATTTTAACTAATAATAATTAAAACTAACTCATATTTTCTGGGTTTGAAAGGCACTTCGGGGAATGAAACAATTTTCAGATATCTGTTTATTTAGAGCAGTTTTCGGTTCATAACAAAACTAAAAAGAAACTACAGAGATTTCTCATGTACTTTACTGCCTTCCACCATGTATATACAGGCTACTCTGTTACCAACATCTCCCAACAATGTCATATAACTTCTACAATTGGTAAACCTACAGTTTCATAATCATGCAAAATCCACAGGTTACTATAGGAACCACTGCTGTTAATAAACATGGGCTAGATAGATATATAATGATATGTGAGCAATGTTACAATATTTACAGAGTATTTTCATCACTGTAAAATTCTCTGCTCTACCTAGTAATACCCACCCTCAACTCTGGAAATGAATTTCTTTTTTATTGTTTTCATACTTTTGTCTTTTCTGAATATCAGGTTTAGAATCCTACAGTACATATATTCTGCATTTAGTGTTGTGCATTTAATATTCCAATGTCTAGATATAGCACAGTCTATCTCTCCATTAACCTTTAGAAGAAAATCTTGCTGATTCTCCAAGTTTGACAGTTATGAGAAACAATGCTCTAAAGATCTGTGCGAAGGTTCTTGCATGCACAAAAGTTTTCAGCTCCTTTGAATGAATACCACAGCACAATTTCTGGGTCAGATGGTAAGAATATATCAGTTTGGTTTTGAAAGAAACTGCCAAACCAGTTTTGCAGTTCCCGCCCACAGTGAATGACTGGCTCTGCTGTTGGATGTTCTTGGTAACATTTCTTGTCAGCATCCTGGACTTTTATCATTCTAATAGGAGTTTACTGGCGTTTTACTCTTTTAATTTGAAATTCTCCAATGAAATATGACATGAAGCATTTTTTATGCATGTATTTACCATATTCGTAACTTCTTTGGTAAGGAGTCTTTTAAAGTCTTTATTTCACTTTTTTAAAAGCAGGTTGGTCATTTTCTTTCTGTTGTTAAAGCAGTTCTAAAAATTATTTATTAGTTCCAATTTGTGATACAGAATGAGTAAATTCACCATGAGAAGTTGGTAGATATACATATCGCATCTTTTTTGAAAGCTACTTTGATGAAGAAACAATACAAAGAGTGGAAAATTAGTTCATTTTCCTACTGATTGTGCTAAAAGGATTGAAGGAATGTAGATTGAAAACATTGCATAAATAAACTGAAATTTGGAGATTTCATTAGTTTCCTGTAGCTGTTGTGACAATTTACCACAAATTGAGTGGATGAAAGTAACATAAAGTATTATGCTTCTATTTCTATACATCATGAGTCTTATGCAGTTCTCATTCAGCTAGAGTGAAGCTTTCACTGGGCTGCATTCTTTTCTGGGGTCTCCAGGGGAGATTCTGCCTCCCGGCATTTGCAGCTTCTAGATGCTACCTATGTTCCTTGACTCATGAGCATTTTCCCTGAACTAGCAATGGCAGATTGGTCCTTTTATAAGTTGTGTCATTTAGACCACCCTCCTATAATCAAATCACCATCTGATATTTCCCTTTTACTTAGGATAAGACAGGATTGTGATTATATTTGGCCTATCTGGATAATCTAGGATAATATTCCCAATATACAGAGCATGCCTACTGCAGAAATTACCTGTGGATTTTAATTAAGAAGACATACTACTCCAGTGCTTCATTATCAAAAAGATGACAGTGCAGAGATATATGAAGAAATACATACTTTTGCCTACCCATGTTTTATATGGCCTCTTATAAGTGGTACAATGTCAGATTATATTTTCTGTGACAGTCTTAAATAAAATTTACATCACACCCTCAACATATATATAAATGGCAATTTTTCTTTAGTTTGGAAAAAACCAAGTTTATCTAAATTGTCAACCAGAATGGCTATGAACAGAAGTGTATAAAAATTGACAAAATGGTGTATATCACCTTGTGAATAATGTCATGTAGAAATATGGTGCTTTTCTTAAAGATCAAATGGAGAAAATGAGAGGATGTTGTGGAAATGACTTTCTTTGGAAATAGCACTGAATTTAGGAAAAGCAGATGTCATAGTAAGAAAAAATATTCATTTAATTTTGTTTTGTTTCTTAGAAAATATCAGTTACACAATGTCTGAATTGCCAACTACTAATTGGCAGCTTGTTAAGCAAAGTGATTCTGAAATACTAATAGAAGAGTAATTTCTCTGTTTTTTATGGGTTCCGAAAATTATGGAACCTTTCAAGGGAAGTAGCTTCCCATGTTCCCATTGAGTTTCTTCTTTAACTTTATGCGAAATAAAGTTGGAAAACATAAACATATTGACAAGAATTTTCCAAGAAAAGCAAGTTCTAGAAGCATTTTTGGAGGAAGTACTTAATGTATCCTAAATGGAGACCATTAGTGTTAAAAATTATAGATCATAATATGATTGTTGAGCATCTTGTTGTGTTTTTCTTATTTACATAAAGAAAACTGTGTGGAACACAAATAATATATGACATAGATCTATGGTCTTTGCTTAGCATGTTGTAGCCACTGGTCACTTTTATGAGTCTTTAAGAATTTAATTAAGAGAAAAATTGTTCTTTTTGAATATTTTTGTGTGTTCTTAATGTTATTTTGCAATTAGCTTGTGACAGTGGTGGTGCTAATAGCAAAGAATATTATTCTGTTCAGCATTGTACCTCTGAATATTTAATTAATTAATTAGTTAATTAATTAATTGTTTGAGACAGGGTCTAGCTATGTAGTCCAGGTTGGCCTCTGAACTTGTGGCAGTCTTCCTGTCTCAGCCTCCTGTGCACTGGGATTAAAGCATGTGCCACTAAGCCTGATTCCTCTGAGCATTTTAATTAAAACGTTTTATTTCAATTTTACTTATTTATTCATATCTTATTTTTATGTGGAAAGCATAATCTGTAAAGAAATATTCAGCAGGACTTTAGCTGGCATAGTAAAAGGCAAGGCAAAGCGTGAAGAGTACTGGCCAGATTGTGGGCTAAAGTGTTCAGCCTCTGCCTTGCCTGTTTATCACCCTTTGGAAGACTCTGCCCACACCACAACTTTCAGTGCTGAGTCTCAGCTTCCTCCACATACAAGAGATGGCTTTGCTTATTCTCAACTTTTTAAATATGTTTAGGTGACAGATATCACCAAGTTTAGAATTGTAGGAAAAGAACAGGTTTACTTTATTTTTTGAAGTAACCGTGTGTCTGGAGAAGAATAGAATGATGGATTGGAAAATAAACATGGGAATTCTACTGTAATCCACATCTCCAGAACAAGCCACCCCAAATAGAGTAGCATAAAAAATATGAAGCAGTTTTGGTTATTATCGGTCATATTTTGGGCATGACTGTGCTCAGCTGGGTGATTCTATCTCAAATCCCTCATGCTGTTTCCTTAAAATGGAGGCTGAGGCTTCAGTCCCTTGTCCCTCTCAGGTTTGGTAGCTAATGTTGTCTTGTCTGAGAGCTCACTTTGGGCTGTTAGACTAGGCCAGTGCTGAGGAACGAATGCACATGTGCCTCTGCCGGCTGGCAGAGCCCTCTCTGTCAGCATGTGAGCCAAGTAGCCATGTTTTTTTTTTTTTTCCTAAACTAAAACCTCAGTTTTCAGATTTAATTTTAATGTTGGAAATTTGTGATAAATAAGTGGGTTTTGGGTTGTGATTTGGGCGCTTAGTCTCTAAACAGTTCACCCCCACTGACCTGGGCTCTCCATGGGGTCCGGGCTTCTTCACAGGATGGAAGCTGGGATCAAATCATTGATCTACCAGCGAGGGAGAATTAGGCAGGAGCTCTGTTACATTTTCTCATCGAGTGTTAGAAACCATATCGCTTCCTTTCTAGGGCACTAGAAATGTTTGTTAGAAGGAGGTCAGTAAGGCAGATATCTTTGCGTGCACCAAGCAGTTCTTGATGTCCAGTTCAAATTGCTCATTAGAATTTCTAATGTGAGCTATTACATAATCTACAAAATATTGGAGATTCTTGAGTTACTCTCCTGCTATGCATAACTATCTTCCTTTTAAACAGTAACGAAGTTCCCTTTGCAATGAAATACTTTATTAAGAAATCTTTACTCAAGGGACAAATTTATGGATTTTGATTTATAAAAAACTAGACCCCCTAATACTTTCACTGAAAATGTATGCATCATCTTCTATGTTTTTTTTTTTTTTTGCGGTACTGGGGATCGAACTCAGGACCCTGTGCTTGCTAGGCAGGCACTTATTCCACTGAGCTATATCCCCAGCTCCATGCATTGTCTTCTAATCTTGTGCTGTAATGCTTTGAACATTTCTGTAGATATCACAATGTTAATCATGGATTGAAACAGCTCCTTTATTTGAACAACACTTATGAAATGATGGTCAAAAAATCCTGCTTCACGCTCTGGTGGCAGTTAATGTTCAGTTTCATTAGAGATTTCTACTCACCACCATGCTCCTTACCTGGCAGCAAAAGAAACTTCTAGCTTAGAGCTTTCTCCCGTTTCTCATCTGTATTCAGTACTGTGATGAAAGCAAAAATAAAAAAGATGAGAACATAATGGTGATCTGTGCTTCCTCAAAGGATTAATGGAATAACTAGAAACAAGTGGCTGGAGGCGATTGGGCCGGCTTTTTTGAAGTGTAGAATCACAGCCTGTGACCAGTAATATCCCTCCTTAAGATCCTCCAGAGAAGCACAGATGATAGCCATACTTCACACAATACAGCCCTGATTCCAATTCCAGGAGTCATAAAAGTCAAGTTATGAGAAGTCTGCTCTTGATTGTTCGTATGTGGCTCATTTAAGCTAACATTAGCAATGAGGGGGACCCTGAAACAGCACTAATTTGAAAAGCTCTATCTTCTTACTTTTCTGTCCCGTATCTCTCTCGCTCCCTCCTTTTCCCTCTCTCTCTCTCCAAGGTCTCTCTGTGAAGATAGGCTGGCCTTGAATTCACCATGGAGTCTCAAACTCACGACAATCCTCCCTCAGTCTCCCAAGTGATGTGATTCCAGGCGGGTGCCACCGCCTTCCGCTTTCTATCCTGTACTTATGATTCCCTGTGTCTTTAAAAAATCTTTTTTATCTACTATACCAATGCTCTATTTAGATTAATTTTATAGTCTTTTATACCATGACATGGTCAGATCCCTTCTATAGATGGCCAAAGAGACATTTATAAAAAATGTTGTATACTCATTTAAAAATCTATCCGAGCTAAAATTTGCCTTGTTTTTCATTTTTTAACTGTTAAAATGCATGTAACTGTAGCCTGTCATGTTGAGGGAGGTAGGGGAGGGTTGAGGTTACTCCTGGTTAACTAATATCCTCAAGGGCTGCTTCTTGGCTTCTTGCCTCTGACAAGTTTCTCATTAAAGATCAATCTCAGACACCACCTGGTGCTCACTCCGTTTATTTTTCAGGCTTTTCTGCAAGATGGGCAGTGGGAGCAAGCCAGCGGCTTGAGTCCGATACAGTAGGGGATCAGAAGAACGTCCGGCTGGGAAGTTCTGTGTATGGAAACCATTGTCAGCATTTGAGGGCATCTTCTCTTTTTAAAGGATCTTTATCAGCCCAGGTCAGTTGGTAAGTTTTTCCTTCATAAACAAAGTCTAAGCCGTTCTGTAAATGTAAGCTTTGATGAAGGTTTGTGGCAGTTGCGGCTATTTTGTTATTTATTGTTTTACTTTTTAATTTTAAAGAGAGTAGTAAATGAGACAAACAAAAAAATAGAACAATAGCAGCATACGAGCATCACAAACAAACAAACCAAAGCAAGAACATTTAAGGTGATACAGGGTTTCAAGATGAAATAATACGAATTAACAGTGGTTGTTATAGTACATATAACTACATTGCTCAGATTACCAGATGTAAGAATGGAAGATTTTGAAATGGCCTTGTCTCCTGGAGAGTCAAGGGTTTGTGTTGGAATCCCTTGCCCCATGCGACATCATACTGCTAAGTGACATGAAGTGTCATCACGGAGAGACTCATAAGTCAGTCTTATGGCTATTAATAATTTTATAGCTGTGATATGTGTCTTCCAATAGCTACAAAACTGGAAAGCTAACTTCTATATAGTTATAGAAGTGACATACATTTGAAAATAATAACTCAAGAAGTCTGAGTGTTTTGAAGCAAATTATTTTAATTGCTGTAGCACTATTAACACTTTGCCAAGAGGAAAGCTGAAGCTACGCAGCATCATATGATTTATACAGGGCAAGATATTGTTGCTGGTAAGGAGTTGGACTAAGATTCACACTTTCAGATCCTAAATCTCATTTGGTTTTTTCCTTTTTTTCTTGTAATTTTTAAATATAGATTTGATTTTATGAGACACTTTTACATTAAGAAAATATCTCGATGAGAGTATAAAACATTCCCATATAAACACCTGCACATAATTCTTACATTATTAGTAGCATACATTAATGTGTACATGTGTTAGAATTAATGAACTAATAATGATAAATTGGTATTAAATAAAATTCAGTTTGTTATTCTGATTTCATCAGGAACTTTGTAATATATATATAAAGAAGCTTAATATTATAAAGCATATAATTCAGCGGTATTAAGTGCATATAAAATGTTGTTTAGCTACAAGACTTCTTATTCCCTGAAGGAAAACCCCATAAACATTAATCAATTACTCCTTACTCCATGGCCATGGCAAATACATAGCTGCTCTTGAGTCTATAAATTTTTCTATTCTGAATATTTCTTATTAATACTGTCATATAGCTTTGTCCAGGGTACTTGTTTAATATAATGTTTTCAATACTGTTTCACACTGTATTTTAATTTTTGCTATGGCCCTAAGGATGGGAAATGGAGTATGACTGCTTCATGAGTCTGAAGTTTGCTTTTCAGTTTGTAGAAATGTTCTTAAATTGGTGGGTGGTTGTACAACATTTTAAATATAGTCAATACTGTTGGACTGTACATGTTCCAATGGTTTCAAAACTACACTTAAAGTTTTCTGTGTTTTATTACAATAAAAATTTCAAATTATTTTAAGGTATTTACAATGTCTCTTTAGGTGTTAACCGACACCATATTTTCTATTTTAAAATTTTGTAGTTTCGTGTGGGTACTTAGTTCATTTTTTACCCCGCAGAACTGTCTGTCTGCTCCATTTGTCTCATTCCACTGAAATATTGAAAAATTGCCTAAAAAGCAATGAAGATAATTTTCCATTGTCTTTATGCGATTATTCTAGAGATGCTCAAATAACATGTACCACGTGAATGCTGACTTTTTTGCTCGTCCAATGGAATGTACCCAAATTCTGACATGCAAAATGTTAAGAGTCAGTCCAACCAAATCCTCTTTTTAGAGGGTTCTTTTTTTTATTTTTTATTTTTTATTTTTTTATTTTTAGAAAAATAAAAGCACAAAAACATATTAACACACAGACACAAATTAGCATAAAAAATAGTACAATCAAAACTAATGTACAGACAAGGTGACATGGGCTCAACAGTGGTTGTTGCTTTACCTATTGATATCTTCGAAGTGTACATATATATGAACCCAGATACAGACATACAAAATTGCTCAGACAATTAATCCTCTCAACAACAGAAAAACACAAAAAACAAAAAACCAAAGCCAAACAAAAAACCAAACAACAAACAAACAAACAAAAAAAACCCATCAATAGTTGCTGCTTTGCATATTGCTATCTTCGAAGTGTGTGTTCAGGATAACACATACAGACATACAAGACTGATCAAATTTAAGTGATATCATACAATAGTAGAGCCATGTTAGCCCTCCTGCATATATGTATATTCATGTATACATACATACATTTTTGTCTCTTTCTTTTCCCTTTCCCTCATCCCATCTGTTCTTTGTTTTTGAACAGATTTCTTTCATGTCTCTTAGTTTATATTTCCACCCTCAGGTTCTTACACCAGTGATACAATACGTTGCCTGCACACCACTGATTTATTTCACTTATGAGTATGGACTCCAGTTTTGACCACTTGCCTACAAAGTCCCCAAAACTTTCTTTCTTTATAGCTGAATAATATTCCATTATATAAAAATGCCACAGTTTTTTAATCCAGTCTTCTGTGGATGGACACTTGGGCTGCTTCCACATTTTAGCTGTTACAAATTGAGCTGCTATAAACATGGGTGCACATATATCAGAGTGATATGATGTTTTCAGATCTTCTGGGAAAATACCCAGAAGAGGAATAGCTGGTTTGAATGGAACCTCTAGACCTAGTTTGCTGAGAAATC
>PVLD010037324.1:0-10338 GCA_004027595.1 Dinomys branickii | reverse complement strand
CAAGTTATAATTCCTTCAATGTTTGTAGTCATGGTACATAAAATGGTGTCCTCTTTATGACCTTAAAAATCATCTGAAATGATGACATTACTTTGTATCAAAAGGTTAGCATTAGAACTTTTAAGAGAGCACACATACTCAGAGGTCAAATGTGTCTGCCTGACAATCCAGGCACTTTTAACTATTTTTCAGTTATCCACTACCCATTTTAGACAGATTTATTTATAGAGAGATATTTTGTTTTAATAAACTGAACTCTAACACTGATAGTTTCCACAACTTTCAGATAAGAATAAATTTCAAATCTAGCTAAACGGTGACAATTATTCATTGCTAATCTTTGAAATATTTTCCAATAAATACAATATTTTCTCTATTTTATCTTCCTTCCTCCTTGCTTCCCTCTCTCCCTCCTTTCTTTCTCCTTCTCCGCTCCTTATTCTGCCTCTCACTTTCTCTAAATTGTTCTTTCTCTAATTTATTTTACTCTTCTCATGCTATAGTGCTAACATCTTTCATCATTTACATTATTCTAGCACACTGCACTTGCTAACTTGTCAGTATGTCTGTTATATTTACAAAGCAACATCTGTTGACAAAATAATAAGTAATTATTATATTAAAGATCAAGGATAATAACACTTAGAATCGATATCATGCAGAATATAAACAATGTGTCTGACATAAACTTGAAAAGGAAAGAAAAAAAGACGAGCAGGCAAACAGCGAAACACCTGGTATATGTGTCAAGTCTTTTTTGAGACATTTCATAGCACTTGGTATTATCCAAAATATGAGAAGTTCTACCTAGAGATTGCCAGATAAAAATATTCTATACTGTCATATGGGTTTATAACATGGCTCCCTATCCTATTCCTTGGAAATAATATTGTTTTCTTTTTCTTTCTATGATCTTTCCATTCTGGTATAAGAGGCAGAAAACCCAACAGTCACAGTCCATAAGAAGTTAATCAGAGGAAACACAGATGTTCACAATGACAGAGCATAAAAGCTAAGGTAACAAACTGAAAATACGTTGCTGAACTTTGAGTTTTATATACTCCGTTTTTATCCCTAAAACAAATATTTTGGTAATGAAATCAACTCTCTAAGCTATGAGAAATATCAATATTTAGCAAAAGTGACTTTGAATTACTGTGTTTTATCTTGAGCTCAGATTATTAGAAATTTGGAAAAAGTTGGTACATAAATACCTCTGGGTAATGACAGCATGATGCACAGTCACTCAAGAATTGATGTGCTCTCTGGAGCCCATGTAACATTTCCTCCCTAAAAATTAGGTGCCAAATATTTGACAGTGTGGAATTTTATGAATTCATATTTCATATTCTTGCCAAATTTGGATGATATGATAACCGTGGCACATTATCTCCAGAGGGCCAGCATCAGCATCACCTGGAGGTCACTTCTCACATTCAGATGGGCTGTAAGCTCTCCTAGTTATTACCCATGTCCCGATTTTCCTACAGTGCCTGTCCCTTCTTGTTATGGGCTATATTATACACATTGTTTTTAGCACTGTAGATACTTGAATGACATAAACTATAGACATCTCAACTTTCTCAGAATGTACATTTGCATTCCATGAGCATACTCTGATTTTACCAGCGCCGTATATTTCCTGACTGTATGACCTCGGGTAGGCTAAATCATCTGTTTTTGAATTTGTTCAACTATAAATGGGACAAAGTATATACTTTCAAAAATTATCCCGTGGGTTAGCTCAGTTCTTATACACGAAATTCTTAGGAACGTCTCTGGCACACAGTTAAGACCTACAGAGTTAGGTACTACTCCTCTCACTTTCCTCTTCCTTCCTTGTTTTTCTTTCTGTTACCGCCATCATTATAATCATTACCACTAATGCCACAGATCTTTAATATGTGCAGCTCACATTTCCCTATTGCACCCCTTCTCATGACAGACAAAAAGCATACATGCCTAACCTGCAATAACACTGAAATTACTCCATGGTCTATAAAATATAATAATAAACATTAATACATCAAATATTTATTGGTGTTATTAATATATGCTATCATTATTCAATTTTATTATAATTCTAATTGTGTATTCTAATAGAACTATATTATTTCATTCCTAAGGTTAAGCTTCTCCATTCAGGGTTTTTGTTTACTTATATATTCTTTTAACTTGAGTATGCTCATAATATATGCTTACTGCAGGAAAAAATGATCTCTGACTTCCATAAGGGCAGCAAATAATGTTGTACAATGTGGAAATACGCTCACATTATCTGCATTTCTTTTAATTTTGTAACTGTTAGGAGTCTCCACATATTTGTTAACCTAAAACAAACAACCTTCATGTATAACTATCCCAAAATAATACTGACTGAAAGTAGTTACAATGAAAAAGACAGAAAAGCTTTTGTTTTCTTTAACTACATTTTTTTTTCCAAACCAGAATTCTTTTTTTTTGGAAGGGCAAAAGGACTAAAATCCAGTCATATCTTTAAAATGTAATTGTTGGGGATGGGGATGTGGCTCAGTGGTAGGGCTCTTGCCTTGCATGCACAAGGCCCTGAGTTCAATCCCCAGCACCACATACATTAAAAAAATAATAATAATAAATAATTAAATTCAAAAATAAATAAATAAATAAAATGTAATTGTTGGTCACATTCTAAAATAGCCTACCAAATATTTTTACCAGATGTTTAAATGTTTTTAGCAATTAAGGTATGTTTATTTCATTGATAAAAATCATAGCTCTATATTTCTTATGAAACATTCACCCCAGATTTTGTTTTGTAAGTGAATGACCTAATAAGACAACTTGATTATCTGTTGTATGTCTCTTGTTACTGAATGGCAAGTATATCTTCTTTTTAAAGTATTGTTTGCCCAGAGCTTAGGAGGGCAGAGTTGGTAATGAAATGTGTAGCGATGCCCTAATTTCAGTCCTCCCATGCTGAAGTCAGCACATAATAACTCAAACAGAAGCAAATGCTGAGATGCAAGCCTGTCAAAGGCTAAGCCAGGGATTATCTCAGTGATATATCCGTCCTTTGAAAAAGGCTCCCTTTGGTGGCTTTTCCGGCAGTCGCTTGGCTACTTATTTTCCAACATCCCAATCAGATCTCTCTGGTCTCTGACTGTCTCTCTGAAGACATAAGTACTACCTTGGAAGATTTCAATCCTGGAAGTTCTCTTTGCTTTCAAATAATTTGTATTAATTATTTCTTGAAAAATGATTAGGTAGTTTTCTATACCTAAATGTTAATTCAATCTCTAAATATACTCTACATAAATACAACAGGCTTATTTATTTTAGTATCACCCAAGTATATTCATCTTGTACTTGTTACCAATGCATTTATCTTTTCATAGATTACTAACATAATGGGTATGTTTAAGGCAGTTCCTCCAAAATTATAGCATATTGCACAAACCACAATTGCATAAATATGGTATATTGAATTAAAGTATGCTAGGCAGCAAAATTCTGACCCGCTAAAGTACATGATTCTGTGTTTAACTTGGGCAGCCCTTCATCGCAGTGTTAGGTGTGAAAGAAATATGTTTCAGAGTTTATTAGAGCAACATGATCTCTTTTCCCCTCTAATTACAGGCTACATAAGTTTCTCATATGTTCAGCCAAGTTTAGATGGACTGCCTTTCGTGTTATCAGGGCTTGCATATCATGAGGGACTGTGGATCTTCTGGTGTCCAGAATTTTTGTTTCTGGGTTTTTCGTGAGGCTGAATTTGGGTATATGTAATGCACATGTTTGCAGATATCTCATTCCCAGTGTTTCCATCCCTAAACACCTTCCAGCTTCCTTCATTTCCCATGAAAATAAACATAAATCAGAAACAATCCTGAAGAAAATGATACTCCAGCCTTCAAAAATACAAGAGTAACACTTATGCGATAGTCGTCATTTCCCATTTCTTTCAAAGATTTAGCACTATGTTATGCACATGGCAACGGTTTGATTCGCAGCTGTTGTAGTACAACAATGTAAAGAGGAAGCTATATTCTCCTATGATCAATTAATCTCAGAGCAATTGTACCAGAGCTCAAAGGATTCAGACAGATATTTATTTCCATAACTACACAGAGACATCATGATGTGATCATTAGACAATCATTCAGCTTTGTTTAGGGCAATGTGCTGACTCATAACACTGACCACAATTTTTGTACTTGACAACAGAATTCCAAGGTGTGTGTTGAAGAAAACTGACCTCATTTCATGTTATTTGGGTATTTGATTTAATTTTCTTAGATTCTAGTGTACACTAGCCATTTGCCATGTAATGGATTATGGAATGTTAATTTAGTGTGCATGGTTACCCAGACTTATGTAATTATTGTGTTTCATTTGAGTGACAGCTAACTGTCATATGGACAGTTTGCGAATAAAATAGTTTCTATCAAAATATACTCTATTACTGTACGGTATATAATTTTTGCTCGCATATTTTACTAGTTTAAACTCAACAAAACAAACAAAGCTTCATTGTATACATTCTCATCATTTTAAAGGGAAGTAAAAATAACATTTTGCATATTCTGTACAACACCTGAACTATGACAATAAATACACAGTTGTCCTTTATGCCAGAGAATATTCTGAAGGGCCAACATGACTGTGATTAACAGGCCAAGGCTGATGATTACACTCTAAACTATTTTTTACTTAAAAACTGCTTAATGATGGATTCATAAGAGGGCTGAGTTTCAAAACTGTATATGTGACCATGACTTTGTGAAATAAAGATTTTATTCATTATTTATTCTGATTATTATTTAGAAATAGTCTATTATGTGCATACTGATGTAAATGGTTATGAAGGATTTAAAGTATGTCAAAGCTTGTTGCAGAAATTTCCTTTTAGAGTTTCCTCTATAAATTACCTCTTATGGGCAACCATGTGAAAATAAAAAGAATAAAGATTATTATGGGCAGGTAGGTTGTACTTGGCATATCCACAGCTGATCCCCTACCTCCTTGCTTGTATCTCTCAACCTGCAATTGCGCCATTTTGCTGTTGAGAGCAAAAGGCAATTTCATACTTAATCCACTACCTACAGGATAACAATAGAGATCAAGATTTGAAAAATTTTGTACATGAGACTTTTAAAATCTGGGCAATATAATTGAAAGCCCAAACAATCATATTTTCAATATGTGTGAGTGTCATTTCTGATTGAAGCACTTATTTGCTATTCTATGGAATGGCACCAACACAATCAATGGCTCAATGAAATTAACAAGTTCCTCTTAAAAAGAGAGCCGTATTGATCAGAAAAAGCTAATGGGTTTCTAATATCCTCTCCTAAGGAGCAAAACCCTGCTGGTCCCTTGGACAATATAGATTAACTCTTACACAAATTAGGCAGGATATTGAGGTCAAAAGGTATTTACTCTAAAGAATAATAATTGGCAGGAAAAAATCGTATCATTTGTGTGTAATATAAACACATTATTTATTGACTGATTTTTAAATGTATTTTTGTGCTTTGTGATTTTAAGTGAAAAGTTTGATCAAGAACATTCTGCATGTATTTCTATAATAATCTGCCTTTTCTCTGTCCACCCTGCATCCCTGATTCAGGTATGAATGAACTGTGTATGTCATTCATAAATCAAAGCCACTTGGTCTTCCCTTGCCCTTAATCTGGTTCCTCTCTTTTGGAAGGGAGGAGGGGAGGCTGACCCCAGATCAACTGTATATGAATGTATACACCCTTAAACACTGGATAGAATAAACAAAAGCTAAGCCAGAACAAGTTTAAATGAAATCTTTCTTTGGGCTCATAATACCAGTCATAATACCATTTTCCCCTTCACTATGAGGGTTCTTAGGGAAATTGAAATGATTCATGCTGATTTTACTGGTCATGTCACCTCTTCTTATGGGGCATCCACTTATTTGCACATCTTGATTGCACATTCTCTCACCCAAACTGCTCATGACTTGTATCCCAATCCAGTGGACTTTTTCACTTTTACCTTCCTTGCCTTTTGTGGAGAATGTGATCCTTCAACAGTTGTATTCCGGAATCTTGCTTGCTTTACATGTGAAAATGATGCTTTTCTTTTTTCCTTTTCTACCTTACCTATTCCTTCTCCCAGTCCTCTTACAATGCCTCCTCTTCTGCGTGCCCCTTATACATAGATATGAATGCCAGTGGATGCTTTTGCATAGTCTCTTTTCAATTCAGATCTTTTAAAAACCACTATTATTTTCATTACTGCCTATGTGCTCAAAAGTCAAAGTATACACCCCTCTTAAAGTATTCTCTCTATGCTCTGTTCACAAATAGGGATTAGCAGAATCTGAAGCACACAGGACATGTCCTATATATGCTGTTTATTATTAACTTATCATTATAAACTTTGTTGCTTTCTTCAAAGTATTCATAGAGCAATCTTTACAAAGTGTAAAAAATTTAAGTCACCTTCTTATATCATACCCTATCCCTCTGGTTGCCTTGTGAACACATTAAAATGTGGCTTACCCAAAGTGACGCTTGATACAGCATAACATATAAAACTATGCCCCTTCTAAATCTTATTTTTATTCCTATTTATATCACCACTAACACTTAGGGCCTCCACATTTCACTAGTGACTTAGTACACTCTTTTAATACAGTGATATAGTGACCTCTGTGACATTACTGCACAGACCTGTTTCTCTATCTGTTGATAGGACACATGCTTCATTTATTTTCGTGTTCCCCAAATTTACCCACACAATGAGGACATCTTTAGATCTAATAAACATTTATTGAATGAATGGACAGTAGGTTTCCTTCCTTTCTGAAAATTTGGATTTTTGGCTAAGGCAATCATATATTAAGTATTCCTTTCCATGAAAGGCCATTGCCCTACAGGAAAAATCAGCTCTGTCCAGAAAAATGCCTGAGAATACTGAAATTCATTGTGACCATTCATTAACAACCTTCATGTAGGTCATACTCAAACTTGGGTAATATTAATCTGCATTACATCAGTACTTTTTGTACGAAAGTAATAGTAGGTTAAATATCTCCTTAAATAATTTGTTTCTTACAAAATACATTTTAAATTCACTTAAAATGTTAAATTCACCATCATTCTTGTGGAAAATATTGCTATACTCCTCCGGAGTTCTGAAAGTGACTGCTTCTGTGAAGCAGCTATTCAACTACTGAGTAAATAACATGGTTTTTGAAATTATCATAATTACATGTATTTACATAACAGATCACAATATCTCCAAGGAATTGTTACTATAATTACAAAAAATCCCACATATAGAATTCCTCTTTCTTATATTCATGAGCAATTTTTAATCTTCATAGTCTATACTCAGTATTGAATAAATAATTATCTATTATCTGTCCATGGAATTTTGATAGGAAGTAGATTGCTATCATGTATAAAATAATTTAACACTTCACTCTTCATGGAACAAAACTATGCATCTACCTATGCAATACTAATTTATGGAGCACTGATTATGTAATTTCTATTAGCCTTCAAATCTATGTCATGAACTCATTTTTTCTGAGTAACCAAAGTTATCTGGTTGAAACCTCATGTGAATAGTGTTCTATTTGCATGTGTATGAAGTGTACAAAGTCACTCTGCAATGATATCATATTTGGTTGATATAATAATTGGTCTGATATAATAATTGGTTGGTGTTTATTATGTGGGGCTTCTCTGGTGTTACTGTGGGATGGCTTTTTCTATTGAACATGCTCACTCTCCTCCTACTGTTTGGTTAGACACTTCCATGGATTAGTCTGTATCTGTGTGGCTTTCACATTTATGAACTTTTACCTCACTTCCTAAATGTCACATGTTCTTCACCTCAGAATCTTTAACTGCAATATGGGTCAAACTAAATGGAATTATCCTTGGACCTGTTCTCTCTGTTAATTACTAACCTTACAATGTCTACTGTCTTTCTAAGCAATCAAAGTGAATTACCATATCCTCTAAGTGTGTCTTGATAAGTTCCTTATGCTTTATTCCACCGAGTCACTTTGAAGGCTTCTCACTAGATTACTGACACACCATTCAAACTGGCCTTTCCTCAGTCTTTTTCATGCAGCAAACACTGTGCTCTCACTAGAAAATAATATATATGCATCTACTCAAAACCCTGCAGTAACTTTCCAGAACAGGCCAGGACATAGTCCTAATTTCAGAATATGACCTTCAAAGCCATTGCCTTCCCCACAACTAATATTTTTTTTTTTAGAAACATAAAAGTACAACTAATATTTTATTCCAGTATACCATCCCTTTCCTTTTCACAAGTCAAATTTTCAGTCAAGGTTTTTCTTTTCATACCAAGAACATATCAAATCTTTGCAAAGTCTTTTAGATTTAACTGGAACATTCCCGGCCATTCACAGCCCTCCATCTTTTGCTGAATGGGATACCAATAGTAATCACTTTAGAATCACCTGACCCACGATATCTTTCCAAATCCATAATTGAAGGAGAATTGGTTTTCTTTTTTACTTTTAATTTATCTTTCATGTACTTTCCCATGCAAACTAATTGACATTATAGGTTAGAGATTTATAGGTGTGTCTTTTCTCCCACAGACATGGTTCAAAAAAAATTATGTATTTTTGTATTTTATTATTTCTTTAACCAATCAAGTTTATAACTTATGGTATATGAAAAATATTGTTAGTTAATTTCTTTTTGTCTTTTTTGAGACAGGGTCTTGCTATGCAGCTCAGGCTGGCCTTGAACTCACTTTGTAGCCCAGTTGGCCTTGAACTCACAGCAATCCTCCTGCCTCTGGCTTCCAAGTGCTGGGATTACAGGCGTGCACCACCATGGCTAGAAATACTGTTTGTTAATGACTGATATGAAATAAAAAGCCATCAGAAGAATATCTTACTTTGAGCGAGCTCTGCAAATATAACAATGAAGAGTAAGAAGAAGTGGGAAAGAGAAAGTCTTTTTTCCATAGAAAATTATTCTTAATGATCTGAAATGAATGGCATTTGCCCTGTATGTTATCAAAATGCAGTTCAATGTAGCCTACAGTAAACACTGAATTCATCATATGTGTCATATGATTTTAAGTCTTCACAATAATTGTTTAGAGGTAGGTTTGCATTGAAATTCTCTTTTATATTTCTGTAGAATCTTATAAATACATTAGTTTTAAAAAGGACACTAGGCTATAAGGGTATATGAAAACAAACATACAAGAGTATTGGCAATATGCAGCATAAATTCAAACATTAAAATAATAAAGAAAGTGTGGTAATGAGAATAAAAGACGAGAAATTATATTTATTTAAAATTTGGAACCATAACACCTTTCACAATAGCATCTAAAAAGATGAAATACTTAGGAATCATTCTAACAAAAGAAAAAAGATCTATATAGTGAAAATTATAGTGCTCTGAAAGAAGAGATTGGAGAGGATATCAGAAAATGGAAAGCTCTTCCTTTCTCATGGCTAGGAAGAACTAACAGTTAAAATGGCCATACTCCAAAAGTTGTACGGATTCAATGTAATCCCAATTAAAATACCATTAGTATACCTCACAGATCTACAGAAAACATTCCTAAAGTTTATCTGGAACTAGAGGAGGCATAGAATAGCAAAAGCAATCCTGGGAAACAAAGGAAAAGCAGGAGACATCACAATTCTTGACTTGAAATTATATTACAAAGCTGCTCTGATAAAATCAACAAGGTACTGGCACAAAAACAGACTTGGAGATCAATGAAGCAGATTAGAAGATACAGACACAACTACAAACACACTCAGTCACCTTATCTTTGAAAAAGGGTCCAAACATGTTCAATGGAAGACAGCCTTTTTAATAAATGGTGCTGGAAAAACTGGCTTTCCACATGCCGAACACTAAAACTAATCCCATGTCTTTCATCATGCAGTACATTAAAGTAAAAATGGATCAAAGATCTAAATATTAAAACATCAACACTAAATTTATTTGAAGAGAAAGTAGGTAAAAATCTTGAAGACCTTGGGGTAGGAAGGCAGTTCATGAACAAAAACCAAACTGCACGGGAAATACTTCAAAGAATCAACAACTGGGAACTCATCTTACTGAAAAGTTTTTCCACATCTGAAGAAATCACTAAGAGAGTGAAAAGAAAACCTACGAATTGGGAAAAAAAAATTTAGCCAACTGCCCCTCAGACAAAGGATTGCTATCTAGGACACATAAAGAATTTAAGAAAATCAGCCTCCCCAAATTCAAAGACCCAATCCAAAACAGGCATCTGAGATGAATATACATTTTTCAAATGAAGAAATACTAATGGAGAATAAATACATGAAAAAATGCT
>PVLD010037323.1:0-10339 GCA_004027595.1 Dinomys branickii | reverse complement strand
ACTCGGTGATGTGGTCGCGAGCGCCGATATCTCACCAGTTTTTGGAGTCCCTGCAGGCAGGAAGGTTCCAGGTGCGAGTCTATCCTTTGGGGCTTTCTGCGCAGCCCGCCCGATGCGCGCGAAATGTGGGACTGCTGGGCGTTGCCGCCGCCAAAAAGCCGATCTCTGTCGCGAGTCGCCGGAGGTCTGCACCGGCTCGGGAGGCGGGAGGGACCGAGCTGTCTGTGTTCTCAGGGCGTTCGGACCCAGCCAATCTTCCTCCCCGCGCTGAGCGTCTCTGGCTCCCGGCGTTTGGGGCCCTCCGCGCGGCCTGCCCGATACGCGCGAAACGTGGGACTGCCGGACGTCTCCGCCGCTAACTAGCCGATCTCTGTCGGGAGTCGCCGGAAGGCTGCACCGGCTCGGGAGGCGGGAGGGACCGAGCTGGCTGCGCTCCCAGGGTGTTCGGTCCGAGCCAAACTTTCTCCCCCCCGCAGATCGTCTCTGGCTCCCAGCGTCTGGGGCTTTCTGCGCGGCCCGCCCGATACGCGCAAAATGTGGGACTGCCGGGCGTTGCCGCCGCCAAAAAAACCGGTCTCTGTCGGGAGTCGCCGGAAAGCCGCGCCGGCTCGGGAGGCGGGAGGGACCGAGCTGGCTGCGCTCCCAGGGCAAAGAACGCAGCTTTTGAATGATCTTTTACTACTCTGTGCTGTCTTTCTTTCTTTCTTTTTTTTTTTTTTTTTGTGCTGTCTTTCATTGATGGAGCGCACAGGGTCATGATTATTGACTCCACACATTCTCCAACAGTGCAAACCAAACTCAGGTCCACATGCTTTGAAAAGGTATATGATTCATGTGGCAAATCTTCCCCAAATGTGTTAAATAGGCTGAGGGTACAAGCAATATCCAGGTTGTTGGCTCTTACGTTAAGTAAAGGAGACACAAATGGAAGCAATGCACCTCCATCCTGACCAATAGCTATTACCACCTGGCAATGCTGGATTCTTCCATGGAGGAGGTGGTGGCCGAGAAATTCTACGTACCTGCCCCTTGGTCCCATTAATGGTTGGTATCCAGTGAAGTGTGGTCTTTTTACAAGAAGTTTGTTTGTGACTTTATTTGCACTGGCTTCTGGCAGGCATGATAAATGCTGTCACAGAGCTGACTTCTCTGTATTTTAGACAAAGGAAAAATAAACTTAGAAAACCTCCCAAATAATCATCAGATGCAGGCAGTCTGGCTGCCAGACATTTGCAATGGGAAAACTTGAGAAATAAGACTTAGCCATAGTTTGAAAGAACCTTTGATTTGTTTCTGAAGAGCAAGTGCGAGTTTATCTCTGGGGTCAATTCTAGCTCTTTGACCGGCTAACTTCAAGTGGCTGCATCTTAGAAGTGGCAGTGACATTTTGGACTTCTGTTGAATTTTTAGGTTAGTCACTGAACACATTGGCAATTTTTAGCATATCAGAAGGATTTTTTTGAAGGGCAGCATCAAATAACAAAACACTTATTTCTTAGCTTCAGTTCCTCAGAAATTAGAGTGATCCCTTTGAGCAAGAGTTCAGGAACAAAAGCCAATGAAAGATGGATTATTGACTTGGCTACCACTATGAACAACTGCTGGTTTATTCTGCTTGGAATTTTTGAGAAGCATTATGGAATGTGCCAGAGAACTATCTGACCAAAGGACCAAAGAGGGAAGCATATATCCGCTGGCTGCAAAGTGCACTGGGCAAGGATGGTCTTGTGGGGATTATCTCTCTTGATTTTGCAGGGCATGTACACCAAGCATAGTGTAAACCTGAGTGACTTCTCCAAGGGCAGCACAGATGCCTCTGGGAAGGAAGCTCAAAGTTCTGCTGCAGACCAAGGGGGGGCACATGATCTGATTACACCTGCACAGAGATGACCAGAGCCCTGCAGAACCAGTTTCTGCAGTGATTTGAAGAACTGTATAAAGGGTCACAGGAAGTATCCAACACATCAACTAAACAGTGACTTCTTCATGGACTGTGTTCTGGATGGAGGGTGCAGGGACAGAGAAATGACATGATAAAGCCACCAATACCATACTTTCTCTACTATAAAAGTATCTTATCTATATGAAAATATTTTGTCATAAAATTTAAACTGCAATGAATGGCATCTGAGACTTATATGTTGAAATTTAAATGCACATTCAGATAAAAATGATAGATATATATTTTTTTCCTCTCAAACCAAGTTTTAAAAGGAGAAGAAGGATGTGCACAAGAACTCTCAGAGCCTGATGTAATTGGGAATCAAATTTTCCACCTTTATGTATTTTCTCATGGTTACCCTTGCTTTGTCAGACACCTATGCTCTTAGCTGAAGTTGTCCTCAAGCCCCCTGAGGGTGGCTTTTCCCTAGTCATTCTCCCTTGGCTTTTGCCATGAGGAGCCTGATGTAGGGAGAAAACTCAGCAAATATTCAAGTAAATATTTATGGAATGATATGAATAAATACAGAGTTAAAAATAGAACATTTTCTTATTTTACTCCTGGACTAGATGTACAACCAAACAAACTAGAATAGATTTTGCATAGATTAAATGTCACCTTTCTGACCTCCTCCAGCAAGGTCAGCGACTGCTTCTCTGTTTTTTTCCAGACCACCCTGTGCATTCAGCTGCTGGAACCCTTCTTTTCAGTTCTATTAATTCAAAGCTTGCTAGAATGTGAGCTCCTCAAGGGCAGGGGCCATTTCTTATTAATATTTCTGTTGTCAGCTCTGAGCAAAGTGTCTGGAGCCTAGAAATTTTTAATTAATTGGGCTCTGACTCCAGACTATGTACACTATGGCATATTTAACAATGCAGGCAAGACAAAGACAGCCATCTCTAGGACAAAATGATGCAGAAACACACCTTGGCATAGCCTTCCAGCTGTGTGACTGTGGGCAAGTCACTGAATTTCTCTGTCTTAGCTTCTCCAGGTAAAAAATGAGAGACCAAGCAAAATTAGAAGATGTGTGCGGTATATACTGCCGCCATGTTTTCTGTGCCTTGACTGACATTTATAATGAATCATAATGCTGTTTAGATACTTGGCCCAGATGTGCTTCATATTTAATTCACTCTAGTCAACTCTTACAGATTCATCAGAAATATGTGTTGCCTCATTCCAATAATCCAAGCACTTGGGAGGCCGAGGCAGGTGGATCACCGGGAGCTTGAGGCCAACTTGGACTAAGCAGAGAGTTCAAGGCTAGCCTAAACTATATAGTGAGACATTTTCTCAACTACCCCCCCATAAATTATACCTTTCTTCTATTCAAAACCCTCTAAAGGACTTTTGATTCTAGGCTAATGGCACTAAAACCATCTGGAAAATGTTCAGCTATATGGCCTTAAGAGTGCAAGCTAAACTAAGCTGGGTGTGGTACTGCATGCTTTTAATCCTAGCACTCTGGGAGGCTGAGGTACCCGAATCACAAGTTTGAGCCCAGCCTTAGGCAATTTAGCAACTTGGCAAGCTCCTGTTGCAAAAATAAAAAATAAAATAAGGGCTGGGAATATAGCTCAATGTGAGGGCTTTGTGTTCAACCTCTAGCACCACAAAACCAAACTGAACCAAACTAAAGCAAACAAATCAGCAAACAAAAATGAGCAAAACTATACCAGCAAAGTCAAAATGCATAACTGATCCTATAGAAAATAATGGTAAGTCACCAGGTACCACAAATACAATTAAAATGATGAGCTCACACTGTGGCTACTCTGGGAGAAGGTAGGCGATGAGTTGAGTCCTAATAATTAAGCTTTTAGTCAAGTTAAAGGCTAGGAGATGCCACCCTGGGTCTGAACGAGCCAGGGAATTGGCAGAAAACTGCATGAGTTGACATACATGAAGAACCTTTGTAGAGATACAGTGCTACACTAAGAATTCCACCTGTCAATATGAAGGCATGAGGAAAAGGATCTGTGCTTTGTCCTGGTAAAAAGTTACTCTGGAGAAGTTAAAATTCCTATTCTGGGCTTTATGGAAACTTAAGATCTAAATATATCCTTTCCATGTTCTCCATGAATCCCAAAGTACAAAGTAAAACACAAATTGCTTCTGAGCTAACATTACTGCTCAGGCTCCTGGGAAAAGTAAATACAAAGCTCTGGGGAAGGGACCTCCCTGCTGCTCCTTGCCACAGGGGATCCACAGATTAAGCCCAACTAGAGATGAACTCATAAACAAAATTACAAAATGTGTAAGAAAACAAAACAATGTTAGTGAGCCAATAATAATTTCACATTTGTGTGTACCCGGAACATAGTATGTGCTATATAAATATTTGATGGATAAATAGAGAAATTTTGAAAAGGACTAAAACACAAAGAACTTCATTTAACAGAGAAATTCAGAACCTACCACAAAGAAGGTATACTCAAATGATGAAGACATAAAGGAATGATTTATATAAATGTGACACTGAGATCAGAATGAGCATATTTTTAGAATCACATGGAGCATACATAAAAGTACTTATTTGAAGTAAAAATCTCCATAAACGGTGGGAGCACTGTGAAGAGAACCAAGCCTACCATGGAGTGGTGGGGTGTGGTGAGATACCAGAGGGAAGAGAGGTGCAGAGAGGGAGGACGTGTAACGGGGGTTCAGGAGAGAACAGCTGGTCAGAAAGAGGAAATATTCAACAGTAATGGTCCAGTGTTTCAGTACTGATGAAAGCTTTTGTTGGAGGGCTGGGAGTATAGCTCAGCAGCATATGCACTTGCCTGCCAAGCCTGAGGTCATGAGTTTGATTCCCAGTACCAAAAAAAGGAACGATATATATGGTTGGAGAAATACGTGCAGTCATGAGCAGGGCAATCATAATAAACAAGAGTACACTGTAATGAAATTACAGAACACACATAAAACTGGAGAGCTGAGAGAAATAATAAGTTACAGATTTACAGCAGATTTCTCAACACCAAGAATAGAGGCCAGAAAACACTGGAACCATGTATTTTAAATACTAGGGGAAAAATGTCAATCGTTTAAAAAATAAAAACATAATTGTAGAAAATATATTTAGCATAAAATGTACCATGTTGACTACTTGCAAGTGTATGTCTTAAGAGTATTAAGTAAATCACATTGCTATGCAACCAATCTCCAGAGTGTTTTCATCTTGCAAATGGGAACTTTGTACTTATTAAACATCTCTGGACTTCTCCATCTTTCTAACTCCAGACAAGCATCATGCTACTTCTATTCCTTTGAACTTGAATCCTCTACATACCTCATAGCATTGGGGTCCTATGCAGTTTTCTTTTTGTGGTTGGCATAGCTCATCTAGCATATCCTTGAAGTTCATCTGTGTTGGACATGTAGCAGAATTTGATTCCTTTTTAAGGCTGAATAATGTATTTAATTCTATATGATTAATACTATTTATCATACTATATTATTTATGAATCCACTCATCCATCAAAGGACATTTGGGCTGGTTTTAACTCTTGACCATTGTGAATAATGCAGAGATGTATGTGGTATACAAACATGTCTTTAAAAATCTACTTTCGATTTTTTTTTAGATATATCCTAATTGGAATTGCTGAATCACATGGTGATTCTATTTTTAATTATTTGAGGAATCTCTACTGTTTATTTTCTTTTTTTCTTGTGGGTATGGAAATTTTTTCCTCTATGTATGTTATTTAGTGCATATTAATATTAAAAATATTGGATTTCATTGGGCATGTACATTCATCCCCCATTACCTTCCCTGATACTCCCTATACCCTTGATACCTTTCCTCTTGTCTAATAGTTTCCATTCCACTTTCATTTCTTTCTTTTGTTTTTTCTTTTAGATTCTGCATATTGAGGAAAACTCTGATGCTTGTCTTTCTGAGCCTGGTTTATTTTACTGAATGCAATGATCTGCAGTTTCATGTATTTTTTTGCAAGTAACATAATTTTGTCCTCTTTATATTTAGCCTTTTGGGTTCTTAGATCTTTGTGGATATGGATGCTTATTTTCCTCTTCAGATTTTAGAAGTTTTAATGTCTTTTTTATTTAAATAAATATTCATTCTGTTCTTTTATATTTCTTTGCTCCTTTTGGGACATTTGTTATGTGACTTTGGTTGTCCTATAAGTTCTACACATAGGCTTTTTACATTATTTCCCATTCTTTTTCTTTTTCCCCTTTCGGTAATTTCAAATGACCTACCCTTGAGCTTACTAATTTTACCTTCTACTTGATTCAGTCTGCTTTTGAAGCTCTGTATGGAATTTTTTATTTCGGTCGTTATATTCTTCAGTTCCAGAATTTTTATTTGGTTGTTTTTAATGGTTTATTATTTTTACTTTATTAAACTTCCAATTTTGTTCATATACTATTTCCTTGATTTAATGTAGTTGTGTATATTCTCTTATAACTCACCAAGCTTTTTTTTTTTTTTTTGTCTTTTTTGAGGCAGAGTTTCAATACGTAGTTCAGGCTGGCCTTGAACTCATTTTGTAGCCTGGGCTGGCCTTGAAGTCACAACAATCCTCCTGTCTCAGCCTCCTGAGTGCTAGAATTGCAGACAGGCACCACCATGCCTGGGAGTCACCAAGTTTTTAAAAGAATATTATTGAGTTTTTAGGTTTTCTTTTGTCAGGCAGTTCACGACTCTACAGGATTAATTATTTTGTAGTGGTATGTTTATATGATTATTTTGTGATCTTTGTGGACTTCTTTTGCTTTCTGCACATTTGAAAAAGTAGGAACCTTGTTCAGTTTTTACAGACTGGTGTTTTAGGGAAAGCCTATTATCAGTCAGACTACCCAGATAGATTCATAGCCATCTGAATAGACTGATGACTTATGTCTGGAGTCATTAGGTGGGGTCGCTGGTACCAGATTAATAAAGTAGGCAAATCTGGCTCCTGACTCCAGGAGGGCTGACCTGGGATCCACATCTGCAGGGACCAGTCTAGAGTTTGTGTCTTTGGAGTAGGCTGGCAAGTTATAATTTGGATCTTGAGTGTCTCCCAGAGGCTCATGTGTTGATAGCTTGGTTTCTAGATGGTAAGGCTACAGAGATGTGCTAGAATCTTTCAGAGACTTAATGGAAGGAAGCTAGGTCACTGAGCACACACCCTTGAAGGGGATATTGGGAACCTGGCCCCTCCCTCTCTCTCTTTTTGCTTCCTGGCCACTATGAGATGATCAGTTTTTTCTCCATCACATCCTTCCACCAGAATGTTCTGCCTTGCCACAGGCCCAAGGCAGCAGGGTTAGGTGACCATGGAGTGAAACCCCAGAAAGTATTAATCAAATAAATATTTTCCGCTTTCCTGGTGTTTCTCTCAGGTATTTTGTCACAGACATGGAAAGTTAACCCAGGGAGTCAGCTTGAAGTCTGGATCTGTGAGGGTCAATGTGGCACTGATGTGGGATTGACGCTGGTGCTCACTGGGGGTACTGGAACCAGTGGAGGTTGGTCTAGCAGTGGGAGTGGCATGACACTGGGGCTTGTGGCAAATTTGGGTATTCACTTTGCTTTTCTTCCCCCACGTGGAGGCTATTTCTCTCTATGCTGCTCCGCTTAGGCTTAGAGAGAGGCAACGTGGATAATAGGACAGTGTCCTTTCTACCCTGATCCACTCATTTTTTCTTATTTCTGTTCTCCATTGACGTGTAATCCAGGCTGGCCTTGAACTCACAAATAATTAGAATAATGTATCATGCCTAGGTAGACTTCAATTCAGGAAGAAAGATTTTATACTTGAAAATATTTAGCACATTGACAGAATAAAATCAAATGATAACTTCAATAGGTAAAGAAAAAGCATTTAACAAAAATTCAATACTTACTGGTACAGACTGAATTATTATTCCTCAAGATTTAGTGCACTGAAGCCCTAAATCCTAATATAATGGTATTTGGAGATGGGCATTTTTGGATGTAATTAGAGTTAGATTAGATTGTTAGAATGGGGTCCTCATTATAAGATTTAGGATTTAGAGCCTTATTAGAAGAAGCAAAGGAAGATTCCTCCCCACTTCCACCTCTTATTTTTTTTAAGACAGGATCTTGCTGTAGAAGTTCAAAGGCTGGCCCTTGAACTCACTGTGTAGCCCAGGCTGACTCTGAACTCATGGTTATCCTGCCTCACAATTCTGAGTGCTGGGATTACAGGTGTGTACCACTACACCTCTCTCTCTTTCTCCCTCTCTGTGTCTGTCTCCGTCTCTTTCTTTCTGTCTCATACGGAAAGAATCCAACCATCTACAATCCAGGAGCAGAGGCCCTACCAGGAACAAGGTCTTCTGACACCTTGATCTGTTTCTAGCCTTCAGAACTTGGAGAAAATAAATTTCTGTTGTTTAAATTGACTAGTATATGTGATGTTTTGTTATTATATCCCCAAATGACTGATACTTGCATATATTATAAAATTTTGTATCAAAATAGGAATGTAAGCAAATATCCTGAGACTGGTAAGATCTTTTGAAAAAACCATTTTCAACTGTGACAATAAAAATTTAGAAACACTCCTATGAAATTCAGTGACTTTTGTGTAGTAAGAACAAATCTAAATTTAAGGAATTAAAGTAACAGTATATAATTCACAAGCCATATAATTTTCTACATTGAAAATCCAAGATCATCTAGATTACAATCATTACTAATAATGGGAAAGTTCAGCATATATGACAGTTCTGAGGTAAATATACAAAAATCAATCTAGGTATCAGCAACAATTAGAAAACATAAACTTAAAAAACATGCATGTAGTTGTATAACAATGGTCATTCTCCAAATTCCTTTGTAACACTTTGTAGTCATTCTCAGACCCTTGTGCCTAACTTCTTTTCTTTCTTTTATTATTTTAAAAGTAAAAGAACAAAAACATATTAGCAAACAGACACAAAGTAGCATAAGAATAGTACAATCAAAACTGAGTTACAGGCAAGGTGACAGGGAATCAGCAATGGTTGTTTCATTACATATTGATAACTTCAAAGTGTATATTCAGGAACATAGATATAGACATGCAAAATTGATCAAACAATTAATCATCAACTATTCCTTACAATAAAGTGACCTAAGTCAGTAGTACAACTATGTTAGATATGCTGCATATACATACATACTTACTTACATATTTTTAATATAATTTTTCTTTTTTTTAAAGTGTGAAAGAAAAAGAACTACATCAACCACAGAAAAAAAACACAGAAAGCATTAACAAAGAGACACCAAGCAGCACAATAACAGTATAATCAGAATTGAATTATAGACAAAGCAACAGAAAACCAACAGTAGTTGTTGCATTGCATATTGATATCTCCAAAGTGTATGCTCAGGAGAACACATATAGACATACAAGATTGATCAAACAACCAGTCATCAACTATTCCTTACCATTAAGTGACATAATACAATAGTAGAACCATGTTAGCCATCCTGCACATATGTATATACATACATACATACATACATACATATATTATTGCCTCTTTCTTTTCTCCTTTCCCTCGTCCCAACTGTTCTTTACTTTTGAACAGATTTCCTTCATGTCTCTTGGTTTATATTCCCACCTTCAGGTTCTTACACCAGTGACACAATACGGTGCTTGCACATGTACCTCTGATTTATTTCACTTATGAGTATGGACTCCAGTTTTGACCACTTGCCTACAAAGTCCCCAAAACTGTCTTTCTTTATAGCTGAATAATATTCCATTTTATAAAAATGCCACAGTTTTTTAATCCAGTCTTCTATGGATGGACACTTGGGTTGCTTCCACATTTTCGCTATTACAAATTGTGCTGCTATAAACATGGGTGCACATATATCAGAGTGATATGATGTTTTCAGATCTTCTGGGAAAATACCCAGAAGGGGAATAGCTGGTTTGAATGGAAGCTCTAGACCTAGTTTGCTGAGAAATCTCCAAACTGCTCTCCACAGTGGTTGCACCAGTCTGCATTCCCACCAGCAGTGTAATAGAGTCCCTATTTCTCCACAGCCTTGCCAGCATTTGTTATTGGATGATTTTTTCATACTGGCCGGTCTTACTGGGGTGAGATGAAATCTCAATGTTGTTTTTATTTGCATTTCTCGAATGACTAAGGATGAGGAACATTTTCTCATATATTTATTTGCCATTTGTATTTCTTTATCTGAGAAGTGTGTATTGATCTCAGATGCCCATTTCTGGATTGGGTCTTTGAATTTGGACAGGTACATGTTTTTTAATTCTTTGTATGTTCTAGCTAGAAGACCTTTGTCTGAGGGACAGCCAGCTAGGATTTTTTCCCAATTTGTGGGTTTTCTTTTTACTTTGCTGGTGATTTCTTTAGATGTACAAAAACTTTTCAGTAGGATGAGGTCCCAATTAT
>PVLD010037322.1:0-10342 GCA_004027595.1 Dinomys branickii | reverse complement strand
AAAATTGTCTTTCTTTATAGCTGAATAATATTCCATTGTATAAAAATGCCACAATTTTTTAATCCAGTCTTCTGTGGATGGGCACTTGGGTTGCTTCCACATTTTAGCTATTACAAATTGTGCTGCTATAAACATGGGTGCACATATATCAGAGTGATATGATGTTTTCAGATCTTCTGGGAAAATACCCAGAAGGGGACTAGCTGGTTTGAATGGAACCTCTAGACCTAGTTTGCTGAGAAATCTCCAAACTGCTCTCCACATTGGTTGCACCAGTCTGCTATTATTATTGATAAGAATGAGAAATCAGTGTTATGTTCCACCTATGCAAATGAAAGGAATCAAAAGTTTATGAATCCGTCAGCTACAAATCAGTTATTAGAAACATATAAAAATGTAGAGAAAATAACTAAACAAACACTAAGGAAACTGTATATGAGAGCCATTGACCATCATGTCTGGGTCAGTTTGCAAACATTGTAAGTAAAAGCAGAAGGTTGCTAGAGTTCAGTCTTCCATGTCACCTACAGGAGGCTGCTCTCCGAGTCATGGCCCATGAGAGCCCTGGAACTTTGAAGAGGCAGGGACTGGAGGGACGAGTCAGGTCATTCGGAGTAGGACCTCTGGATACTGGGCTTCCCTGCCCTTCTGGTCCCGCTTTTCTCATTCCAGCCACCACGACATGAGGAGCTTGCTCCAAAACACACTGCGGCCATTATGCCCTGCCCTGCCACACACACCTCTTCAACTGTGAGCAGAAATCATCTTTTCTTCCTTTTTAGCCCATAGTCTCAGGTAATTTGTCACCATGACAGACAGCTCACCAAAAATGTTACACCATCTAAAATTCAAGTGGGCTTTCCTATAGCCACTCAGATGGCTCAGTCACAGTTCACACACAGTTGAATTGGAGAATCAAGGACACTCATTCCCTATCAAAATAGAACTTTAAATAATTGGCTTCAAAGATGAATGTTACCTGCAAATTTATCTCACTGTTCACTAAACACTCCTAGTTGAGAAGACAGAATGAATTGAGGACATTGGTTTTAAAAGTCACAAATTAAGTGCTAATTAGGAATGGGATGTAGACTGAACATAGACTGAAATGTAGACTGAAAGTAAAAGCTGGGATAGTGAGTCTCAACCAGAGTGTAAAGAAGCAGCATGTTTATAGTTACTCAAAATTAAACATAGTTTCCAAATGAAGGAGTTACAATGCAATTAACATGATTTATATCAAAAATAGGAAAAAGGAAGGCATCTAGAACACATTATTAAAAATATAGATATCTTGTCAAATGTGGTCTGAAGCTTGTTTTTGTAAACAGAGGTTTCTAAGAAAACCATCTTCCTTTTTTTTTTTTTTTTTTCCAGTACCGGGGATCGAACTCAGGATCTTGCACTTGCCAGGCAAGCGCTTATGCCACTGAGCTATACCCCCAGCCCCCTTGCATTTTAATTTATGTATTATATATAGTTGCTTTCAATGCTAATGCCAAATCATGTCAACAAGGCTAACACTGCCAGCCAAACTTGCAATATTTAGCATCATGATCTTTACAGAAAAACATCCTGACAATTGATTTATAAAGTGTGATGACTAACTTTATGTCACCTGAATAGGTCTTGGCATACCTGAGTGTTAGTTCAAACATTATGGGTCTTCATGCAATCATCAAAGATCCAAGTATTTCAAGAGGCCACCCCTTCCATAATAAGAGACAATTTCCATGTGATGGCCATCAAATAAGACATTAGCTCTTCCTTGTTGTACAGCAGCTGTCAGACTTTGAACTGAAATTGGAACAAACGTGTTTCGGATTTCGGTTTTGTTCACCTCGATAAATACTGCATAAATTCCTTAAATAAGCCTCTTTTATGTATTCATGTGGTGGTGTTTGTCTGGAGAACCTTAAGTAATGGACATGCTTTATTTTACAATGAAGCAAACAGCAGCTGCAGAAGAAGACTGCAGTAAGAGAAGTACGCGAGAAAGCAAAGCCTGGAAGTGGGGGCAGGGCATGGAGCCATGACTGGTAACAAAAACATGAATTTAGACGGCAGGTGACTACAGTGGGAAAGCACAACTCACTAGAATACACCATATTGTGCCTTCTGCCATGTGTTATCAAAGCATGCTTTCCTTTAAGAATTAATCCTTAAATTTGTTCATTATAATGAGCAAAAGAAAACTCTCTCCTTCCCCATTCTTGGATTTAGAGTGCCCCATCTTGCCAATCTCAAGGGAAATTTACCCTTCCAAAACTTCTGGATTTAGTAATGGAAAAGAAATTAAAATTCCTAGAATTTATTAGTTCAGAGTCTCCAGCTTTAAGAGCGTTTTAAAGCTACATTTCACGAAACTATGACAGCACCTTCATAGCTTGGTGGGGCTGCTAGTCGTACAGGCTGCTCCTGCTCCTTCTCACTCTCTCCCAGTGTTCTGTGCTGGTAGCATGGCTGGTGCAGAATGCTTTCTACATGGTGCAGCTGCAGGAGAAGAGGGCTTGCTTTGCCGTGGAAGCTCAGCTAGCAGGCTGTGCCCTCTGGAGGTTACATTATCATTTATCCCAGGCAAGTGGAAAAACGTTGGGGGTGATAGCTTTTTAATTTAGGACTTCCTCCTCCCTTAGGTGAACAGTAGCCATGAGTAAGTATGGAGGGGAGCCTGTCATATTTTCCACACCTCAAAGCTTAGAGTAAATCTGAGGCTGCACTTCTGAAAGTTAATTGGAATGTCACTTCTATTTTTATGCACCAAGGAAAATACCGCTTCGCTCACCTGCTTTCAGTGCAATGCCTACGCTGCCATGTTGGGGCTGCTGTGAATCTAGAGCGTAGCACATCTCTGTCTGCTCAGAGGCCTAATTGAAGGTCAGTTGATAAATGAGAAGAGGAGGAAGAGGAGTTGAACAGAATTATCAGGAAATAAGTATTTCCATTTCCCAGTGATCTGATGTATTATCAGGTGTACCAAAGCAATGAATATATATGTACAAAAATATTTAGCAAGGTAAATGGCATTTTTAAAATCATGCTAGCAGTTGTAAAAATCATTCTATTCTAGAAATAACGTGGGGAAAATGACGGCAGTAACTATAGATATAAACACAATTACATTTTTTTTACCTTAAGAATGAATATTAAAATAGTATTGGATAGCTTATATTGAATCTTTTTTCAGAACAGTGGTTATAAAGGACCAGCAAAGAGATGAAAGGATGCTAAGAAGATGTTTAGTTCACACCTCTATTTCCAGTGAGGATAAACAGCATTCAAACTAACTGCTGATATGTGGTCTTAAAAACTGGAAGGAAGAGAAGAAAAACAGAAGAATAAGTTGCACGCTCACAGACTTGGGGATGTCTCCTCATAGGCTTTGGGGATCATAGGTGATTTTATCTGTGCCCCAGATCAGATACTGCAGGTCAACAATAACCACTCTGCTGGCCCAGGTGGATGAGTGGTCAGTGAAGAAGGGAATACCCTAGTTAGGGTTTTCCTTACTCTTTTCTCTACAGAAAACCCCCAGGCTGGGTAAGAATACAAACTGTCTATTTGGAAATATTTATTTATTTTTTATAACTCATGCAACAACAAAACATTTATGTATGGCTGCATTTGGGCCTGCAATGTCACACAGCTTCCTGGAGTTCAAGGCCTGGTCCCTGAGTAGTGCTACAGGAACAGGAAGGAAGCTAAGAAGTGAAACCTAGGAAGGGTGTAGATCACTGGGGACAGAACTGCTGATGGGTGGCCGGGTACCAAGCCCGCTCCCTCCCCTTCGCTTCCCCCTCCCCGTGCTTTTCCGACTCTATCTCACTGCCCCTCTGTCTTCTTGGGCCCCCACTATGACACACGGTCCCATCATAGACCCAAAGCTACAGTGCTAAATGGTTCATGGAATGAAAGTTCCAAAATTCTAAAGTGAAATAAGCCTTTCTCCTTTCTTTTTTTTTTTTAATTTTAGAAACATAAAAGTACAAAAACATATTGACAAACAGACACCAATTATCATACAAAATAGTACAATCACAACTAATCTATAGACAAGGTGATATGGTCTCAACAGTGGTTATTGCTCTATCCATTGATATCTTCGAATTGTAAATGTATGAACCCATATACAGACATGCAAAATTAGTCAGACAGTTAATCCTCTCAACAACAGAAAAAACACAAAAACCAAAAATCCAAAGACAAGAAACAAAACAGTCAAACAACAACAACAGCAACAACATCAACAACAAAAAAAAACACCACTTGTTGCTGCTTTACATATTGATATCTTCGAAGTGTGTGTTCAGGATAACACATACAGACATACAAGATTAATCTAATATCCTGTCATCGATTATTGCTATCCTCAGTATTTACCATGATCATAGGCAGGTGAGCCATGCAGGCATTTTTCTACTGGTTTTGACTGTGAACTCTTCAAAGGCAGGCAGTCACTGTTTTTCACAGACTTCATAGGAATTGACAGGTTGTAGTTTCAACAAAAAAAGTTTGTTGAAGTTAAATCAGTTACAACATTTTCTTTCTTTCCAAACAGGGAGGTATGGGGTATAAAGGAGAACAGGAAATACTCTGTTTTTTTAATTTAGTTCCCTTCTGTAATAAAGTCCCACTCTACCTTGAGGAAATAAGATTCTTCATTCTCTTCATACGCTTCCAGCTTCATTAACCTTTCACGTAAGTGTTTCTCATACTGTTTAACCTGGACCACTCGTTTTACAACTTGAACCTATTTCTTTGTATTTTATCTTTCTATAGCATGAACTATTTTTGACTTTTTTATGTGTATTTTTGAGACAGGGTCTGGTTATGCAATTTCAGGCTGGCCTTGAGCTCACTTTGTAGCCCTGGCTGGTCTTAAACTCACAACAATCCTCCTGCCTCATCTTCCCAAGTGCTGGGATCACAGGCATAACCACCACTTTTAGCTTTGTAAGCTCTTTTTAAACAGGAGAATGCAGGCCAGGGTGAAGAGGTGGAGAAGAGAAGGAAAAGTAAATGGAGAAAAATAAAAACAGGAATCTAACT
This sequence comes from Dinomys branickii, assembly GCA_004027595.1. Classification (NCBI taxonomy): domain Eukaryota; kingdom Metazoa; phylum Chordata; class Mammalia; order Rodentia; family Dinomyidae; genus Dinomys; species Dinomys branickii. The sequence continues at coordinate 5,293 of PVLD010037322.1, read as the reverse complement.
ATTCAGTCCATGGAAGAACTTTCCCTGAGATACTATCCATGTTTGCCCCATAATTTATGTGCACATAACGGGCATGTTTGATAGTTTGGTTGTCACAATTTCCAGGTCTCACCTGGGAACTCTTCTATTTCCTGCCTGAGGGCTGTTTCCTCTTCTGCAGTTGGAAGCTGAGAAGTACAAGAGATGGGCTTGGGCCATTGATTTTCTCTCAGCCTATGTCACTCTCACGCTAGCCCAGGCGACTCAGTACAGAAATGATGAGGTATGGAGAAAATGCCTCAAGTTTCGTAGGCAGAGACACCCACCTGTAAAGGGCCATTTCTGCCCTTTCTTATTCATAGGATGTTTCTACCAAGTAATGTACTATCTCATCTTCAAAAGTATACAAACTTAGTTAAAGGAAAGGTGAAATTTGACATGAACCCTATAGGATGAAGAGAGCTTCAACTGATATGCAGCAAGGCAGGGAAACCCATAATTAGTTGGAAACGAAGAAAAAAAAGACACAGGGAATTCTTACTGGTTCGCATTTAGCTTCTTTTTCTCCTTTACTTGACTTCCATGTCCCGAGCTTTGAAGTTTCCTGGGTCTCACAGCTCTGCCTGTAATATACAACAAAAATCTCTGACTTTCTCCTCATGTCACTGTACCTTAAACTTTAAAAATCTCTGTATCATTCCAAATATGGGATTCTCTGGTCTCACACTCACCCTCCAACCCCACATTCTCCAGGTTATCAGGAGCTCTCTCCAGAAGGCACTTCTGGCAGACTTTACATTCCATGGTAGTTTTCCACACATTCCACCAATAATTCCTAACATCTGGGATGCACTTGTGTTCCTTTAGTTTGCTTTATTTTTTGCAGTGCCGAGGACTGAACTGAGTTTCTCGATCACAGGGGGCAAGCACACTACCACTCAACTACATTCCTACTCCAGTTTTTCCATAATTTTTATGATTTGTTTCTACAATATTCCACTATAAATTTAGCAGTGTTTTCGTTTTTGGCTGGATGTCCCCACAAAGCCTCATGCAGTCATAATGGCAGGCTTCTAGAATTTATGATTGATCCATGGTCCGTGCTGGGATTATGGGTGTAAGTGTTGCATCTGCCAGGGGTGGTGTGGGTAGCCTACACACAAGGGAAGGAAAGCTCCCCGCACCCCGTTTTGCTTTTGTTTCTTCTGCTGTTTTCCACCTCCATCAACGGTTGCCCTCTGCCATGTGCTTCTCTGCCTTGGAGCCAGCTAAGTGTGGTCTGAAACCTCCACAGACTATGAGATAAATAAGCTTTTCCTTCCTTCATTCTGAGCATCAGGTATTTTGTCTCAGCAACAAGAGAAAAGAAACCAAGACAGAATTTGGAACCAGAGAAATGGGGTCTTTGCTGTGAATGGCTTGTGGGAAGTTTGGAAAGGTTCCAAGACATGGCCTGAAAGAGCAGAGCTGGAACACCTTAGGCTGTTCTGAGTGAGAGATTTTGGTCAGAGCTCGGAAGACCAGCAAGCTGATAAAAATCCTACGGGTAAAGACCGGGCTGGGAAGTTTCTGCTAGTAAGAAAGTCTACATTGACTGTTACCCTCCACATTATGTGTGTTATGGCTTGGTGAAGTTTGTCAGCATTTTGCTCCAGTGCAGAGACTACCTGAGACTGAGATTATGGGCAGCAGACCATAATTTCCTCTAGCAGAAGAAATTTCAAGGTGGTGCCATGGCTATTGTTGGGGCTTTTAGCCAGATTTATGTTGTGAATAAAGAGCAAAGAGCCCAGCAGGATGATTTAAAATGTGAGTTTCACCAGAAAGGAAGCTCCAGTAAAGCTGTGGATTGCAAAGATAGAGCAGAGGAGATTGTGATTGCTGAGAAGAAACAGGGGAATAGAAAAGATGGCCTGAGGGCATCACAAGAAGCAGCAAGTCTCCACCCTTTGCAGCGCCAAAACGGCAAAAGTTGAAGACTGCTTTGGGGAGAAAGCTGCAGAGCACCATGTTCCAGAGTAGCAGTGGTTACATGATGGTCCAGAATGACAGAGGCAGCACAGAGAATCTGTTCCTCAGAATCAGGTTCAGAGAGCTTAGTAACCCAGGCCCTTGACCCCTACAGCTTAGAGAGAGGAAAGCATGGTTACTGCTCCTGCTGGCAGCAGACTTTGGCATCATCCTCGTGGCACTGGTTTTAGGTGTATAGAGAATGCAAGAGTACTGATGTTAGAAAGGCTTCCACGTGGGAAGAAGGCCTGGGAGCTCAGGCATTGTGCCCCTTGGAGGACTGTGTGGGAAGCTGTGAGAGTGAAGCTAAAGATGCAGGTCAGACCCCGGAAGTCTGGAAAAGCCGGGAACACAAGATTGTCGGAGGAAACCTGGGAGGAGGGAGCAAAGCATGCCCAAGAGAGAAGCCCTGGGAGCTAATACCGCTATCACTGGAAGTGCCGTAGGGGTGGAGCCACACACGGCCCTTGGAGCTCCCACTTAGCACAGATTGCTTCAGATGTCCCACACGGAACTAAAGGACTCGATGTTTTTCCTCCTGGATGTTGGGCTTGTCTTGGTCCTTTTCCTTTTTGTTCCCATTTGCACCTTCTGGAATGGAAGCGTCTATCTTGTACCACTGAGTGTTGGTTGTGTTTCACTGTCCTTTCATTTGTACAAGGATTCAGAGCTAAAAGTTTGCTTTATATCTTGGAAGAGACTTAGATCTTGGACATTTCAGCAATGCTAAAACTTTTAGGACTTTGGCACCTCTTAGAGAACACTAAAATGCGTTTTGCATAGAGGTTATGTGCATGAGATTGGGGGAGCAGGGGTAAAATTTTAGGGTTTGTGTCTGGTTGTCCCCTCAAGGCCTCATGCAGTCATGGGAGTGGGTCCTGGAGTTTGTGACTGATTCCTGGCCCAATGCTGGGATTACTGATGTGCGTGCTATACCCACCTGGGGGTGGGCAGCTTGCATGCCATATAAGGGTGGGAACGGGGCTTGCTCATTCCTACCCCTTTTGCTCTTGCTGCTTTTGCTGTTTTCCGCCACCATGAACTGTTACCTTCTGGCATGTGCCACTCTGCCTTGGAGCCAGCTGAATATGAACTGAAACTCCCACAAACTATGAGCTAAATAAACCTTTCCTTCCTTCACTCCGGGCATTAGATATTTTGTCTCAGCAATGAGAGAAAATTAACCAAGACAAGCAGTCTCAAACAGGGGAAATGTATGACTCAAGTTCTAAAGGTCTTAAGCCACTGACACTAAGCCAATATCCTGGAAGGGCTGCTTCCCACCTTTAGCTCTAAGAAGAGGATTTGTTTTCATGTGTTTTGAGAGTCTGAGGGCCACCTGTACTCTGGGTCACGATCCCTTCCTAACCTTACTCCACCCTCATGCTTCTCTTGTCCTGTCCCCTAACACTGCCTCTGACCCTTCGGGGTTGCTCTTATGAAGACACTGGGATTCCCCGTGACACTCTAAACACCAGAGAAGCACCCTTCTTCCCCAAGCCTTAATTTAATCACTTTTGCAAAGCCTTTTATGCTGTGTATGACTTAGTACATAGGCATATTTAGGGTACTAGGACGTAACCCACCACAATCACTGAGAAAATGAAACTCATAAAAGAAAATCATCTTTGCTCATAATTTTTAAACTATTTTAAAATTGGCACATATAAGAGAAATCTGAGGAAATGTAATTATAGTATAATAACATGTATTTCATTGTGCCAATACTTGGGCACAGCTATATGGGGAACGTAATGAGGCTGTCATATAACTTCACTGAAATGCCCAAGTTCGTGCATGAAGTCGTACATGCATTGTGTAGGTAACTCATAACAAGGGTCATTCCCTTCAGTAATGAGATTGTCCAAAACAAAGAGCAACTCTTAGTAAAGTTCTAATCTAAACAAATGAAACAATTTCTGCTGACTTACATACTAGTCTTTTTCTCAGAAAATGTAGTTTATATTAAAATGTGCAAAGTATTTTGTGTTCGGGCTGGGGATATAGCTCAGTGGAATAAGCGCTTGCCTAGCAAGCGCAGGGTCCTGAGTTCGATCCCCAGTACCACAAAAAAAAAAAAAAAAAAAGTATTTTGTGTTCATATTGAAATATTGAGCTTTCTGGATCACATAATGAAAAATTTTCTCTTCACCTACCTGTATATCCAGTAGAGTATTAGCAACATCCAAACACTGCTGCTCCAGAAGTAAACTGTGCACACATTTTAGAAAGTGTTTGAGCCATGTCTGGAAGAAATACACAGTAAATTACTTTTTCACTTCAGTTATAAGTGACTACCCATGAGAACTGAAAAAAGGCCATATAAGATGTTCATGTGAATGCTCATAGCAGCTTTATTTTTCAAAAGAAACCAAAAAATTAGAAACAGCCTAAATTGAATATGTTCAAAATTTATGATATAGTCCTACCAATAAACAATGAGTCACAAATAAACAATACTGAACAAGGAAAGAAAGATTACTTAAAAATGCATTTTCCTGTACAGTTCTAGCAAAGTGTAAACTAATCCATAGTGACAAAAAATAGATCAGTTCTTGTGCAAAGTTGAGAGAGAGAGGGAAGGAGTAGGGCTCACAGAGGGCATGAGGAAAATTGTGGGGATAAGTTTATTCTTAGGAGGTTGTTTTCCCAAGGACACACATATATCAAAGGTTTTCACTGTATAGTTTGTACATGCTTCACTTAAATGCATTAATTACTCAGCAATATATTTTTTACACAAGTATTTGCATCCATGTTTGTTCTCAGGGTCAGCCACAAAGGGGCAGTGCGACCATGAGCAGTACCGTGGACCTTCTAACCCCACACTCAAGTGAAGGTCTTCGACTAGCTGATCATTCAGGATTCAACTAGCAGAGCTCTACATAGGCTGGTCAGTATGTGAACTGATAAATAAAAGGAGCAACGGAAGAAAGAAGGATGGGGGAGAGGGGGGCGGTTATGCTAGGAAATCTCAGCTACATGACAAATTTAGAAATTAGGTGATAAGTTCTAGTCATTGCGTTGAACAGATTGGCTACTCTCCTGTAAAGGCTGTAATGTACCTGGAAGACCGACAGGAGTGGATGACTGAAAGTCGGGGGGGAGATCCGGGGAAGATGGCGACCAGGTGAGCAGCAAGGGAGCGAACCTCCTTAATAAACACCACCAGCTCGAGACAGACTTGGCGAGCGTGAATGCCGGGACCTCGGCTGGGAAGTTAAAACTGGGCGTATTTCTCTGAGATGCCGGGGGAGATGTGGTAGGGCGGACCAGGCTGCCGGGGCGAGACGTGGGAAAGCCC
>PVLD010037321.1:0-10340 GCA_004027595.1 Dinomys branickii | reverse complement strand
TTCCCTACTATCTTATCCATAATTTGGTATTTCCTTTAATGTTTTTGTGTTAACTAATGTGAAGATAACTATGTAATACAACATCCAGTTCTAATTCCCTACTATATTCTGTATAACTTTGTATTTTCTGTATTGTTTATGGCTTTTCTGGTTCATATGTCTCCATTCTTTTGTCTTTAAAATAAAATTAAAAAAAAAAGAATTAAAGGCAGGAGAATTAGAAAGAAGTTTGTTTTTGTAATCATCTAGATGAGAGATGACAGTGGTACAAAGTAAACTGGTAGAAGAAAAGAAGGAAAGAAGTATCAAGAAGGTGAATCTTGTTGGGATTTGGGGATTAGTTATAGGAATGAGGGAGAGTTTAGTCCTGGGGATGGGGATATGGGGATACAGTTCACTAGATCAAGAATTTAAGAGAGCCGACAGAGGGAGAACACTGGGAGGGGTTGTGCAGGAGAAAATGCAGGATATGGATGAATGATCCAGTCTGGGGCATAGGGAGGTGAAGGTAGCAGTAGCTACCCTAATAGATCTATCTGTTCATGCTTTGAACAAGTTTGGACAGTTCTGGGGGGAAGCAACGGACCCGAGAGCCATCAGAATTCAAGGAAATGACTGCAGCAACAGGTGCATGCGATGACTATGGAAAGACTTTAGAGCAAGAAGAGAAGGCCACTGGGGAATGCTGACTTTCTAAGGGGCGACCTGAGGTAGAGGTACATAGGAGACAGGGAAAACTACATACGATCTTATAATAGAAACTTGAGCCGGCATGCTGGCGCAGAGTCGGGCACGTTGGTGCACGCCTGTAATCCCAGCATTTGTGAGGCTGAGGCAGGAGGATCTTCAGGGAGAGGGAGGGGCCTGAGGAGAAGGCAAATGGGGAGGGAAGCCAAAGGCTAGGGGAGGAACCCTGGCAAATCTCACCAAGAGGCCCCGTCTCAGGGATTAGTTTAATAACATGATTATCTTTTCTCTGTCTGTGTCTTTTAGTTGCATAGATAAAAAATACTTCCTGAGCAGCCATAGTATGCATTTCATGTGCTAAATCTTACCTCTCTCCAGCTCAGTTTAGTTGTTGATGCCTGCTGTGGTTTGAATGTCTGCTCCAAAACTGCTGTGGAAATTTAATTTCCATTGCGGCCATGTTAAGAGGTGGGCTATTTAGAGGTGACTAGGCAATAAGCGTCACGTAGACGGGGCTCCTGATGAGAAGAGTGAGTTCAGCCCAACTTCCTCTCTCTGCTTCGTTCCGTTTCACTTCAGTAAACTCCTACCTAGTTGAACCTATTTCGTTATCGTGTTTCTTACAGTAACAGGGAAATGGGTGCTTTAGGTCACAGACCCAGGATGGGGCTAACTTGTTGTGGAAACTGCTTTGTGATATACACAATGGTAACCATGCCTTTTAGATGGAAGAATAGTGACTAAGAAAAAGAACAAGTATTTACTGAGTGTTTGTCATGTGCTAGGTATGATGCTATTTTTGTGGATTGTTTTCTGTAACTTTTACAATGGCTTCATAGGTAGGCATTATCTTTAACCCCGTTGGAATGTAGCGATTAAGATTCAGAGAATTTAAGCCGCTCACCCAAGGGAACACAGTAAGTGACAGTGTAAGAATTTCAATCTAAGTCAGTTGTTCTTAACCAGAGGCACTTTTGTCCCCCTGGTTAAGACTTTTGGCAGTATTCAAAGGAATTCCTGGCTGTCACAGGTGGGAGTGGCGGGAAAGGCCTGTGCTCCAGCGAAGCACAATGTCGCTAAACATGCAAATCTGCACAGGACAGTCCCTGCAAGGAAGAGATGTTTGCCCCCAAATTCCCCAGAGCGAGTTTTTGCAAAGATCCTCTCTTTTTATTACACTAGGCGCGGGAGGTAGGAGTCAAAGAGGGGGTGCTTGGAGGTGTCACGTGAGAGTCATTTGGTGACCAGGATGGGCTGGAGAGGGGAGGAACCAAAACTAGAAGGACCACGCCAACCACAGAAAAGGTCCAGGGCAGAGGCCAGGAGGACCTGGAGAGCTGGGCAGTGGGCATCCATGAAGTGGAAAAAACGAAATGCCCAGCGGCAGGGCCAAGGGCTGCTGACAGAAGCATGTGGAGGATGGGAGAGGCAGGGAGCAGCGAGCTTGGCCGGGTCCTGAGGGCGCTTCTCTCCACTGCGTGCCCTCCTGCTCCCTCCCCTCTTCCCCTTCCCGCTCCTGTCTCCTTCCTTTCCCAGCTGTTCCTCTGCCTTCTCTTTCCCCACCCGCTCAGTCTCTGCTTCTCCCTGTCTTCATCCCCACTGATGCTTCCTCCTACAGGTTTGCTCTATTTTCCTGGGGCGCCCCCAAGCCCAGGCTCCCACGCCCATTCAAGGTATCATGGAAAACTGATTCCCCGGCTCTGCCCATGGTGACAAGAGCCATTGTGTTTCCACGGGGACTGCAGCGGACAGTGACACATAGTTTGAATCTTGCCACTCTCTCCGTTTCCTGTTCATAGAGTGGTTTAAAAACTTTGACCAGCTCTAGGATTGTTCTAAAGAAAGACACATGGTTCCTGAAAGAACCTTGAGGGAATTTCTCACAGGAGGGAGGAGGAAGGAACCCCTTTGGCTCACTCCTGCTGTTTTCCCTGCAGCATTTTCCAAAGAACACTGGCATGTTCATAAGGCATGCCAGGGACCTTTGGGGGCCTCCTCCCTTCCTTTGTCACCGGCCTTGCCTGTCCTGGAAGCCCGCCCCCTCTTCAAAGCCAGGGAACTGGCATTCCCAGCATGCCCTGAGACAAACCACCTTTGGTCTCTAGCACTGCTGCTCCCTGTCTCTCTCCTCCAGGGCTTGAGTCGCCCTTCTGGGAGAATGCTGGTGTCTCACACCTTTGGGAGCATTTGGTTAAGGAGAAAGCTACAATGACCTGACCATGTGGCCCTTGCCTATGATTCCAGCAACTCAGGAGCTGAGACAGGAGGATCCCAAGTAGGAGAACGGTCTGGGCAACTTACCGAGACCCTGTCTCAAAAAAAAATTTTTTTTAAAAAGGAAGAAAGGGCTTGGGGTGTAGTTCCATGATAGAGCACCCTTGGGTTCAATTTCCAGCGGCCTCCATCTCCACAAAAGGAAAAAAGAAGAAAACGAGGAAGAAATGAGGAAGAGAAGGAGGAGGTGAGGAGGGCAGCAGAGGCTGAGAAGCTGGCTGCCCTCAAGGCTCGCGCGCAAACCTGCGACCGTCCAGGCGATCTGGGAGGGCGGCGCTCTGCGGCAGGTTTGCCGCCAACCCCCGCGTCTGGCTTCCACATGCTGCGTCTGTCTCACTTCGCTCCGCCCAGCTGTGTGCGTTCCTCTCCACCAGGTCCCTCTGCTGCCCAACTCTCTCCACCCTTCTTCAGTGCCCTGCTCCCACTTCAGGCCCATGGCATCTTTAATGAGAGCAGGCCTTGGAGCGCGGAGCTGAGTCCAAGTTCCTCTTTGGCTTCTGCCTCTCAGTTTCCCCCGTCTGCGTCATTCCTCTCCGTCACACGGGCACTGGCCGCCTCATACATCTCTGTCCTTTATACCACCTGTCTTATGAAAGAATTGGGCATCAATCTGGGCTTGTGGCACAGTGTTTTGGAATAAAATACTCGACATCAGTAGCTTTGGGCTGGGGATGTAGCTCAGAGGCACAAGTGCCTGCCTGGCAAGGGCAAGGTCCTGTTCAATTCCCAGTACCAAAAAAAAAAAAAATACAAAGGACATCAGTCTTGGAAACTGGGTCTGGTTCCTTACATGTAGCTCTGGGTATGTGAACAAATTTTATGCTCATATGTCCCCACCTTGTACTTTGAGACAAACAGTGGGATTTACCTCAGAGTTGTGGACTAAATGAATGAAGCACAGAAACAATTAAGGCAATGCCTAGCACACGAGAAGTTGTATAAAAATTAGGTTGTTCTTGTTTATATGAAAACAAACAAATGGGCTAGAGCTCAGTAAGGACACCCGCTCATACCAGAGCACCCCCTCACCATAGCATGTGGGTCACCAGCCAGCGTAGGATGACCAGGTTATAGGTGAGGCCAGATCAGTGTCTACTGACATCAGAGCAGCCAGGCCAATGTCAGGGATGACCAGGAAAGGCTGAGCTTCACTCCACTGTGCTCTTCTGCCATGACATTTCTGCCCTGGAGACAGCTAACCATGGACTGAGGCCTCTTAAACCGTGAGCCACAACCAGTGTCTCCTTCTTTAAATTGCAGATGTCAGGTATTTTGTCCAAGCAAGGAAAAAGCTGATTAGTATGGGTGGCTAAGCTGGCAAATGTGTGCTTCCCTAGGGTCCTGCTTGATGAAGGGTGGGTGGAACTCCCTGCATGGGGAGGGCTCTTCTTTCTTCTTCCAAGAAAAACAAGTCCTTGGAGAAGCCTCTGACAGCAGCCACACTGGAGGGTGCACAAGCTAAAACTCCTATGTGTCTTCTTTGTTTTCAGGATAGAAAGCTCCGATTTTTATTGAAGAAACAGTATCATCCAGGCAGATGTTGGAGGCCCAGGACCTCCTTGGCACATCTGGCTCAAGGAGCAGCAATCTTCCCATAGAGGAGCCACAGGGGGTGCACAGGGTCCACACTCAGGCCTGAGGGGCACTGCTCATCCTGCAACTTAACTCTCATCTGTGATCCTCGGAGTTGCCCACGGACACTAGCTTTACCGGGGGCTCTGCCTGGGGACTCCTGTCCTCCCTGTTCAGGGCTGCCTTTTGTGAAGGGCGATGGTGGGGGTGGGCAGGTGTCTAGGGAGAAAATGCAGGGATGAGAGAGGCTATTGCTTGGGGCAAGAAAAGTTGTAGCAGAGAACCCAGCAGGCCCTAAGCTTCCCTTCCCCATCTCCAGTCTCACCTCCTGCATCCAAGGCAGCTGTCCTGCCTGGGACATGAGACACCAGCAGAAAGAAAGATAAATGCCTCAGTCAGACTTCCAAGAAGCAACACTTTAGGATTCTTTTCCTGGCCAGCCCTTTCTGTAGCACTGACAAGCTAATGGCAGGACTGGGGACATCTGATGCTGGGAGTCACAGGAAAACCAGGAGCTTAAAACAGGCAGGTGCGCACCTTGTGCAGGGGCAGTGCCTCCATCCTTATATAGACTTGTGGTCTTTTGGGGCTCAGGAAGGAACCAGACTCCCCCAAAACACAGCCACATGGCTAGGCAGGGTTGCAGTCCCAGTGACTCAGCATTAAGAGCTCCCGGCAAGGATCCAGCTTGGGGAATATCTGAGGCAAGGGTGTAATGCTTGGGTCTATTTGGTTTTTCATACTTTATCAGCAGTGCCCTGTCTGCTTACCCACTCACTGATAGAACTGTTGTGTTTTTCTTTTTTTTTTTTTTTTGCGGTACTGGGGATCGAACTCAGGACCCTGCGCTTGCTAGGCAAGCGCTTATTCCACTGAGCTATATCCCCAGCCCCTGTTGTGTTTTTCAATCTTAAGTAAAATACTGTGCAACGGTATCCTCAAGCCACTCCCCCTAGCCTTAGGGGAGATTTTTATAGCTGTGCGATTTTATAGCGGGAATATCAAAGAAGTCCTGGAGCCTAGAGTAAGGGGCCTTGGGTGGCTCAGGGCAGTGTCATTTACCAGCCTGGAAGAAAATATCTTTTTTTTTTTGTAATGGAAATTAAACTCATGACCTTAGGCTTGCCAGGCAAGCGCTTATGCTGCTGAGCTATATCCCCTGCCCAAGAAAATTTTTAATGTTTTAAAAATTCTGTATTTATGCACGTGTCACCGTAGTGTCAGCTCTGCCTACCTCCCACCAATGTCTTACTGCATCAGACTTGCCACTGCCCACCCATTGAAGAAATACCTTCTCTCGTCTCCAAACCACTACTCTCCTCAGTGTGAGCTCCGGGATTCTAGCGCAGGCCAGTGTCACCCCTTCCTCACTAGCTCGGTCCTAACTATTTCCCTTCATATGCCTCACGCTACCCAAACGAAGCTTCTGGCCTTTCCTTTTCAAACACCACAAGCGTCCCTGTCCGTGCGCCTTTGCTCGTGTGCTTTTCTCTGTGTGGATGCTCTCTTTACTCACCGTGTCCAAAGCACACGCCCCCTTGAAGGCCCACTCACATGACACCACGCCCGTCTCCAATGCTTCCTCTGCTCAGAGGTGATCCCTCTCCGTTCTATGACACCCTGAAACTTCTGTTAAAAAAAAAACAGTATGATGCTTAGAATTTTGTCATCATATCATCAGTGCCCTATAGTGTTTACTGAGGATTTACTGTATTCCATGAGAATAGTCGGTGCTTTACAAGTTCCTCTGCACTTTTATCCCGCAAGACAGTAATTTATGCCTGTTTTCTTCCTTTCCAGGTTATAGTCATAAAGTAAATGGGGTTTGAAATCAAACTGATGGGCTTGGATGCTAGTTTCATTAATGGCTGTTGGATTTTGGACAACTGAGCTTCTCTGCGCCTCAGCTTTCTTGTTGGTAAGGACAAACAGCAACACTTCATAGGGAGTAATTATTGTATGACATGAAATAATAATTGCCGGGATTTGTTGAATGCACATTACGTGCTGGGCAATGCTCCCAGTACCTTTTCTGGATCATCTTATTTAATAATTTAAATCCTCACAACAACCCCAGGAGGGTAGTAATAGTTCCCTTACTTTACAGAGGCCACTTAAGGCAAAGAAAAGGCAGTAAGTGGGGAGCCAGAAGCAGATCCTTGACTTTACAATCCTGCTTTGACTCATCATCAACTGCCTCCCTCACGTGGATAATGTCCGCCCTGAGGCTGGACGTCTGTACAGTGCAACACTTACTTGCCAGTGTCGGGCCGGCATTTCCTCAGGGCAGCTGTTGTGCTTCTGCCCATTCTCATTGTTGAGGGCTGGAGTCTGGCCCATACTTCTTTGTTTCTGTACAGCATCTCCTAGTAGTAGTAGCTTGCAGTGGCTAAACGTATTCCCGGTGCTAGGGATCATGCTAAGTCTAGCCCCAGAGAATGAACAAACCGACTGAATGAGTGAATGAATGAGGAGGGGCAAGAACTCATGAACAAACGGGCACAGGTTGCTTGCTGTTAGCTAGCAAGAGGATACTGGGGCAGAGGAGGCCCCGGGGAACCGGTTGATGCCCAGTGTTCATCAGGATTTTCATTAATGACTTAAAAGACGGAGTGCAGAGTGTGCTAATCAAATTGGTGAAGCCTGCAAGGCTGAACAGAAGCTACGGAGCACTTAGGAGGCAAGCTGGAGCTCGCAGACAGTCCTTGACAAATTGGAGAAATAAAGAGTCAATAAACAGACTTTCAGGAGCTGCAGACTTCAAGCGGCTCCCAGGGAGCAGCTGCCTCTAATGGATCTGCCCAGAGAAGCCTTTGACTCACTCTGGTCTGGGTTTCAGCTGGCTTGATTGGCTTTTTGGACTGAACCAGAATAGGAAGTGCACAGTGTCCTTGACGAGAGCACTGGTTTGGGCCTAGAGGCTGCATGGATACAGTCCCTACTTCAAAGGCTAACTGCTGTGTCTCGGTGCGAGGGAGACATGGCTCCATCTGCTCCCCTGAAGGCTCAGCACTCAGTGAAAACACCACTTTGCCTGTGCTGCCCTGTTCCTGCCCGCCAAATGGTGCCAGTTCCTTCGCTTCCACCACCGTGGCACCCTTGACATCTCCCGCTGGCGCTGCCCTGCAGGTCACCCTGACCTCAGTTGTCCTCAGGGAGATATACTGGTGGGAGAAGAGGAGAAAGAGGGAATATGCTGGGGGTGGGGGCGGGGAGCCCCACATCCCCTCTGCAGGCTCCAGGAAGAAGACAGTCTGAGTGAGCTGGCAGTTACCGAAACGAATGGGTTTTGGAGTTCCAGAGTTGTTTTGTTTTGTTTTTACAGAAGTACTTGCCTTTTCTGAGACAAGCCCTTCTGGTTACAAATGTGTAATTGAAAACCCTTGATTTATCTCAACATTGGAGTACCTGACTGGAAGAGTAGGAGAAGGTTTCAGGAAACCTGGGAGCTGGATTTTCATCCAGGATCCTACGTGATAAGCTGCTGCAGCTCACAGCAGGCCTCACTGGTCTTCTCCTGAGATGTAAAGTTTTCTGCTCATGATTTTCCTGGCAAATTTAGTCTTTCTTCTGGCCAAGGATACCATGACCAGACAGTGATGTTCCAGGCCCACTGAATGAAGGGCTTCACAGGGAAGACAGGTATCTGTATCCAAATCTACATTCCTGGGAAAAAGAAACTAACTGTGTTACCAGGGTCCAGTTCCTGCGCTGCCCCAATCAGGAGAGCAGGCCTGTTCTAGTGATGGGTGGAACACGTGGGGTACTCACGTGTCAGCCAGAGCCCACCACTGCACAGAGGTGCCAGGGTCTCAGAGAAGAGACATTCACTCAGGCTTCCCCACAGTCTCTATGCTTCAGTTTATCATGTGAAAATAGAATAACACTACCTACCTCACCCTGATTAGGCAAAAACTCCATAAATGATCTCGCATCACAAATGGTACTACTTAAGTACTGTTGTTTGTTGAATAACTGGCCTTGTTCGAGATCAGCTTCACCTAGTTGGTGGGAAGAGCCCTGAGGGGTAGTGGGCTCAGGCAGGGAAGGAAGCTCTGAAGGGACATTTTGAAAGGACCGGAGTGCGGGGAACAGGTTACGGTTGATACATTGTGTTAACTTGAGAAGTTTGGAAGTTTAACTAAGTGACTCATCAGGGGGCCGGGGGCCTCACTTTGTAAATGTCCTGGGCCCGGTCAAGTGCAGGGCAGGGAGATGGTGTGGGTGGGCAGCCTGCACACAATACAAGGGAGGAAAAGAGGCTTGCTCCCCCAAGTGTCCCTGAAGTGTGGCCCCTCTGCCCTGCCACCCTGACTTGGAGCCGGCTGATTATGGACTGAAACCTCCACAAACTGGGAGCTAATAAACCTTTCCTTCCTTAATTGTGAGTGTCCATATTTTGTCTCAGCAACAAAAGAAAAGTAAGGGGCACAGAATGTATCTCCACTTGTTTTCAAGGGAGACAGAATTGTAAACAACCGGCCACTCCGATGCTCAAGTGTTAACTGTCCGGAGGCCTGGCACCTCGTTTCCAGCTGGAGAACAAGGCCCTGCTCCCACGCCAGGGCCGTCAGTACTTAAACCACCCTTTTGCTCATTCTGTCTTGGAACAGATATTAGTTGAGTGCCTACTGTGTGCCAGGTACTGTTCTAGTGCCAGAGATACCGTGGTATTTGCCTCCTAGTGGCCATGAAAACAATACATAAGTATGTCATATGTAGTATGTTGCTAGAAATACGTAATACGTTACCCTGAGTGCGAGGGAAGCCACGGCCAGGTTTTAAGTGGATAAACATGAGCTCAATCAAGTTTTAGTGGAATCTTTTTGGAATAGACCACAGGGACCGAGGACAGGTGTAGTAGGATACTGCAAGGGCGCTGGGAGTCCTGGCTTGGCCCTCCTATAAAATCAAGAATGACTGTTTTTGCCATAGCCATGGCTTCTGTGGGCCAGGAGCTGCTACACCCAGGGCCTTAAACAGGCAGTAGATTATTATATGGCTGCAGTTCTCTATTTATTTACCAGATAGTGAAGCCCAAAAGGCACAACTTTGCTTTCTTAGTTTGAGCTGCCAGCCCAGGAAAGTAAGTCGCCCTCCCAGCAGTGTGTGAAGGAGCCAGGGTGCTAAGAAGCACTGAACTTGGAGTCCCAGTCCTGTCCTCGTGGGTTTGTTTACAAGGGAGTTAATTCAGTGAACTCCTTCCTAGCTCTAAAGTCTGTGACTCCGTCCCAGGAAAGTGTTATGCTGAGATATTTACTTCGCTGGGCTGTGGCTTCTTCACTGTCCTCATTCTTTGAACTTGCGGCTCCTATAAATCAAGAGAGGTAGGTAAACTGCCTTTCCCCAGGACGGCATGATGACAGAGAAGGTGCCTCCGAGCGAGATTACCAGGCCAGGGCCTGGGTAAAAGTGCTGTCTGTGGTAAGAAAAACGAGTTGCAGAAATGAGAGACCAGGGAAGGCGACACCTGCAGAGTTTAGTTTCCCTGTTTTCAGCTGTGTTTCTTCTCACGTTTCTTGTGTGCTGTCTTTTCAGAAAACAGGTGGAACTTCTCCATCACCTCCAGGACCATCCGTACGACAAGGGGAAGAAGAGGGCTGCTTTCTTTTTTTTTTTAAATTTTATTTTAAAGACAAAAGAATGGAGACATATGAACCAGAAAAGCCATAAACAATACAGAAAATACAAAGTTATACAGAATATAGTAGGGAATTAGAACTGGATGTTGTATTACATAGTTATCTTCACATTAGTTAACACAAAAACATTAAAGGAAATACCAAATTATGGATAAGATAGTAGGG
>PVLD010037320.1:0-10341 GCA_004027595.1 Dinomys branickii | reverse complement strand
GTGCAAATTCCCTACTATCTTATCTATAATTTGGTATTTCCTTTAATGTTTTTGTGTTAACTAATGTGAAAATAACTATGTAATACAACATCCAGTTCTAATTCCCTACTATATTCTGTATAACTTTGTATTTTCTGTATTGTTTATGGCTTTTCTGGTTCATATGTCTCCATTCTTTTGTCTTTAAAATAAAATTAAAGAAAAAAAAAACTAATCCACAGTTAGTGGAAGTGAAAAAAAAAAAAAAGAAAAAAGAAAGAAAGCAAACATAGCTACCTTAGTTTCTGACAGCCAGAACCGATGAGAAGAGACAAAAAGGTCACTACATATTGGACGGTACCTATGAGGGGAACAGCTGGGTCAAATGGAATTTCTATTTTTATTTTTTTGAAGAATCTCCATTCTGATGACCACAGTGATTATACTAATTTACATTCCCACCAATATTGTAGAAGGGTTCCTTTTCCACCTCAGCCTTGCCAGCATTTGTTATTATTATTTTTTATTTTAAAGAGAAAAATAATAAAAGCAATGACACAGATTTTCAAAACACGATAAGAATCTAATAATGGTTATTATATTGCATATCATTGTCTTCAAAATAATCACTCAGATTACAAGATACAGGCATGCGAAACTGATCAGACAATGTAAGCACAAACAGTTCCTTTCAATTAGTAGTATAATTATCTTAGCTATCTTGCATATATTTTCTTTCTTTCCTCCTTTCTCGCATCCCAATTGTTCTTTCTTTTTGAGTAATTTCTTTGCCTTTTACTATATCTATTGTGCAGTTTGGATCTTATTTACTGTTTCAGTTTCTTATACTAGGGAGACAATATGATGTTTACACGTGTGAGTCTGATTTAGTTCACTTATGAGTGTGTCTCTACTTGCATGCATTTACCTATAAAAGGCTCAAGTTTATCCTTTATAGCTGAGTAGTACTCTATTGTAAAGAAACACCACATCTTTTTTTATCCATTCCTCAGTGGATGGGCATTTGGGTTCTTCCCAAGATTTAACCATTACAAATGTGTGCACATATATCATTCTGGTATGATGTTTTTAATTCTTCTGGGAAAATACTCAGAAGGAGTACTGGGTCGAATTGGACCTCCAATCCTAGTTTTGTGAGGAATCTCCACACTGATTTCCACAGTGGTTATACCGGTCTACATTCCCACCAACAGTGGAGAAGGCTTTCTTTTTCCCCACAGCTCCACCAACATTTGTTACTGGTTGACTTCTTGATAATAGTCATTCTTTCTGGGGTGAGATGGGATCTCAGTGTTGTTTTAATGTGAATTTCTTGAATAACCAATGATGTTGAACATTTTTTCATATATTTATTTGCCATTTGTATTTCTTCATCTGAGAAGTATGTATTCATCTCAGATGACCATTTATAGATTGTATCTTTGAATTTGGGGAGCCTATTTTTTTCAGTTCTTTATAGTTCTAAACAGCAGTCCTTTGTCTGAGAAAAAATTGGCTAAAAATTTTTTCCAATTTATGGGGTTTTTTTTCACTCTGCTGGTGATTTCTTTTGATGTGAAAAAACTTTTTAATAAGATGATATCTCAGTTGATTCTTTGAAGTATTTCCCATGCAGTTTGGTTTTTGTTCATGAACTCTGTGCCTATCCCTACATCGTCAAGATTTTTACCTTCTTCCCCTTCCAGTAGATTTAGTGTTTTCATTTTAATATTTAGATCTTTGATCCATTTTTACTTTAGCTGGTGCATAGTGATAGACATGGGCTTAGTTTTAGTCTTTGGCATGTGGAAAGCCAGTTTTTCCAGCACTATTTATTAAAGAGGCTATCTTTCATCCAGTAAACATGTTTGGATACTTCGGAAAGATAAGATGGCTGAATGTACTTGTTTCTGCATCTCCTAATCTGTTCCACTGATCCTCAGGAATGTTTTTTTTTTTTTTTTGCCAGTACCTTTGCAGATGAGATGATACTCTACATAGAAGACCACAGAAAGTCCACCAAAAGACTTGTAGAATTAATAAGCAAATTTAGTAATGTAGCTGGACACAAAGTCAAACACTCAAAAATGAATAGCATTCCTGCACACAAACAACAAACTCACTGGGAGAGAAATTAGTGAAACAATACCCTTCACAATAGCATCCAAAAAAAAAAAAAAAGAAATACTTAGGAATCAATCTAACAAAGGAAGTAAAAGCGTATACATTGAAAATTACAGTATTCTGAAAAAGGAGATTGAAGGATATTAGAAAACAGAAAGATATCCCTTGCTTATGGATAGGAAGAACCAACATTGTGAAAATGGCAAAACTCCCAAAACTGTTATACATATTTAATGTAATTCTGATCAAAATACAATTAGCATACCTCACAGACCTAGAGAAAACATTCCTAAAGTTCATTTGCAACCAGAAGAGACCAAGAATAGCAAAAGCAATCCTGGGCAACAAAGGCAAGGCAGGAGGCATCACAATCCCTGACTTGAGACTATACTACAAAGCTACTGTGATAAAAGCATTTATTATTTATCTTTTAGTGATATCCATCCTTAGTAAGATGGAATCTTAGTGTCTCAATTTATTTTTCTCTAATGACCAAAAATATTGAATACTTGTTATATATTCACTGACCTTTTGGTTGGTCATTAGTACTTATTCTTCTGAGTAGTGTCTATTCATTTTAGTTGCTCATTTTTTTTGGCATCAGGAATTGAACTCAGGACCTTGCACTTGCCAGGCAGGCACTTATGCCCCTGAGCTATACCCTTGTCCCCAGTTGCTCATTTTTAATTGGATCTTTGATTTCAGGGAGACCTAATTATTAAAATTCTTTGTATATTTTAGATGTCAGTCCTTTGTCTTCAGAATAGCTGGCAAAAATATTTCCCCCACTCCACAGGTTGTCTCTTCACTTCTGCTCTTTAAACTTACAGATGGGTCTCCTCGATTTACTCAGTCTTGGTTTCCCTCAACAACTTTACATTTCTTCTTTGAATGTATGTGCATGGGCTGCGGTTATAGCTCTGCTGCATAAGTGCCGGCTTAGCAAGTGCAAGGTTCTGAGTTCAATTTCCTGTACCTAAATAATAATAATAATAATAATAATAATAATAATAATAATAATGTATATGCTAAACATATATCCCAGACTCCTTTGCACTGTTATCCTTTTAAAATTTTTGTCTGTTTTATCACTATTCATTACTCAAATGGATTAAAAACATACTTGTGTTTGATTTCCCAGAATAAAACCTGAATGGACCAGGAGATCCAGCTACTCACTACAGTATAGTTAGGACATCAGCTGTTAAGGTCACACTGCTCACTCCCAGGTATTTCAGGCTTTTAAACCCCTCACATGAGCCGGGGTGGAGCCCACAAATAGGGGGCTTGCATGCACAAGGTCCTGAGTTCGATTCTGAGCACTGAAAAAAATTAATAATAATTTTTAAAACCCTCCTCACATAAGCCCAGGCACTCACATCGGTGAACCATTGAAAAACTAACCAGATCTCCCTGTTGGGATGAAGGATTTATTACCACCCTTACTGCTAGGGATACCACCTACAAACAGCCCCTTCTGGTCAGCTTCTTTTAGGTAATGATGTTGCTGAAGGGTCATCTAGCCCAACATCATGCTGTCTTCAAGGACAGTGTGCCTCAAGACTATAAAAGTCCTCTCTCTCTCGCCTCAGGGTGGCTGGGGGTGTTACCTCCTCTTTAGAAGGTTGCCTGATGCCTCCAATGGGACTACTCAGTTGTTTTCCCTCAGCCCAGCCTCACTTCCTTCCCTTCTCTTCCACAGCCATTAACCTGAAGAATATTCTAGAACCAGCCTCACTACCTCTTGCTTGTCTCCATCTGAGGCTGTGTTTCCCAGATGACCAATCTGCAACACATAAAATCAATCAAGAAAGGTTCCCAGGCCAGGTGTGGTGGCTCACGTCTGTAATCCCAGCACTTGGGAGGCTGAGGCCAGAGGATTATTGCAAGTTCAAGACCAGCCTGAGCTACAAAGTGAGCTCAAGACCAGCCTGAACTGCATAATGAGATGCTGTCTCAAAAAAAAAAAAAAAAAAAAAAAAGAAAGGTTCTCAACATTAGATAGCAGGGATGTAATAGTAGAAGCCATCTGTGAGGATAAGATCTCAATTTTTCACATTAACTTTAGGTTTTGAAGAAAAGAAATGGTGAGGTGATCATACATTAGATAAGCTGAGGAGATATGGCAAGATGCCTGTGCTGTTCCAGTCATAGTTCACCCTATACGGCCTAAATTAAGTAGAAAAACAAAACCTTTGTGGAGTAACTATTAAGTTGTAACCTTTTTTGTCCTCATTGTGTCAGTATTTACAATTAGTTACTTTAAAAAGACCAACATGCTCTTAGAGTTCAGGAAACTTGCCAAATATCACACCATTAACAAATGAGAAATGGCAGGATTTAGGATGCTGAAGAAGATAAATCGACATAAATTTTCATTCTTCCAGAACAAATGAAAATTTAACTCAAATGCTCTGTTCTATGCTACCTTTTGGGGGGCGTGCAAGGAAGAGGTTTGCACTGAGCTACGACCTCAGCCTGTTGGCGACCACAAATTCACAATAACTAATTTTCCATACTGCCCTAAAGGATAAAAAGAGGCTTGGGATTATGGGTAGCACCCTTTTGAGATTTTCCACTGTCTCTTAAGGGCTGGGCCATCCTCTCCCTCCCACTAAGACTAAGAAACTCACTAGGACTAAAGACACTCCAGGGCAACATCCTTCTTGGCATAAAGCCACCTCTGACTGCTGAGTCATCTGATAATCCCCTCCTTAAATCTTCTCCTCAACCAATAAATGCTGAGGGTCTGCCCTCCTCATGCCCTTTTGTTCCTCATGAACAACTAGTCATTCCGGATCCCTGCTGCACTGCCATGTTGTCTCTCGCTTTCTTTCTCTCTGCTGTGCGCTGTAACTCCCAGAAAGAGATTGGAGGCTCGCTGCAGGGGTCCTTGATACCAGCCCCCTTTTGTTATTTTTTATTTTGCGACAAGTTCTCATGAAGTCCTTAAATTGTTCAGCCTGAGTTTAAACTTGCAGCCTTCCTGCCTCAGCTTCTCAGAGTGCCAGGGTATATGCTACTAAGTTCAGCTGACGTTGCTCTTTAATACAAGATTTTAAAAGGATTTTACTCTAACTGATGAAAGTAGAGTCCTTGTTGTTGAGTTCTGGCTTCCAAAACCACGTTCGAATGGTCCCTCCAGCTCTTGGTTACATTTATAGGGACATAAACCTTCTTTGCTTTTCAATTTTCATACACCCAACAGAACAAGACCTCATTACACAGCATTCTCACATCTGATGATGGAAATGCATTCATCTACCAAGAAGATGATACTACTGGTATCTTTTGAGTAATTTCAAGAAATTCAACGTCTTTGCAGTTTAAGAACAACATGAGCAGTTTCCTTTCATTTCACAATATCTATCATACCTCCTAATTTTCATGCACTCTTTCAGGTCCTCACACTAGTGAGACACGTGTTGTTTACACATGTGGGTCTGATTTATTTCACTTACGAGTATGGTGTCTAGTTGTGACCATTTACCTATAAAAGCCTCGAATTTATCTTTCTTTATGGCTGAGCGCTATTCCATTACATAAAAATGCCACAACTTTTTTATCCATTCCTCAGTGGATGGACATTTGGGTTGTCTCCATGATTTAACTATGACAAACTGTGCTGCTATAAAAATGGGTGCACATATATTGCTGTGATATGATGTTTTCAGTTCTTCTGGGAAAATACCCAGAAGGGGAATGGCTGGGTTGAATGGGACCTCTAGTTCTAGTTTGCTGAGGAATCACCAAACTTATTTATACAGTGGTTTCACCAGTCTGCATTCCCACCAGCAGTGGAGAGGAGTTTGTATTTCTCCACAGCTTCACCAGCATTTGTTATTGGTTGATTTCTTAATGCTAACCATTCTTACTGGGGTGAGGTGAAATCTCAGTGTTGTTTTAATTTGCATTTCTCGAATGACTAACGATGTTGAACATTTTCTCGTGTATTTATTTGCCATTTGTACTTCTTTACCTGAGAAGTGTGTGTTCATCTCAGATGCCCATTTTTGAATTGGGTCTTTGAATTTGGGGGGGCTAATGTCTTTGAATTTGGGGGCAAAAGGAAACTGCTCAAAAGTAAAGAACAACAGGGATGAGGGAAAAGAGAAAAGAAAGAAGGAGAAAATTATGTATATATGTATATACAGGATAGCTAACATAACTGTACTGCTGACTTCTATCATTTTATTGAAAGGGACAGTTAATGTTTCATTGTTTGATCAATCTTACATGTCTATATTTGTTTTCCTGAGTAACCACTTTGATGATATCAATATGTAATACAACAACCATTGCTAATTCCTATCACTTGTCTGAAATTCAGCGTTGCTTATATTGTTTTTGTGTTATTTTGTAAATGTTTGTGTGTTTGTTAACAGGTTTTCATTCTTTTATTTTTAAAATGAATAAATAATAAATAAATAAAAATAAAACGGTTGTCACTTTTAGAGTGAAAAGGAAGAACAATATGAAAGATAGGATTAAATCTTGTCCTCCCCTAGGCCAGCATATCATTTCTCTGGCTCACTGTGTCAAAGGCTAACCTAGAGTAAGCCATCTGAACCCCTGCAAAGGTCTATTTCCTTTCCAGTCCAGAGAAACACATTAAGCAGAGACAGCGGTGCCAAGAAGCTGCTTCACTGGGTTATTGTTAACTGACCTGAACTTCTTTGGGCCTTTCACAAGTATCAAATTGGATTTATACATGTTTATAATAGCCAGAAGAATCAGAGTGAAAAGGACCAAAAAGACCTTTGGAGTGAAGGTCTCTTTCTTACGCACACAGCTTAATAGCTTCATGTAGAAGAACGCTGCTGTGGTTCCTGAGGACTTGTGTGCCACCTGGCCTGGATTTCCTGCAGCACACCTCCCTGCTGCCCCTGGCTCCTCACCCTGGAAGGTTGCTTTTGGAAACTTGCAAAGCTGGCTCTCTGTGTGTACTCTTGAGCAAATTCCCATTCAGCAATTTGAACCAAGAGGCAATAGGTCATTGTCTTATGAAGAATACCATTTCCACAGAAGGTCTTTGTCGTCATTGTGTTCATCTCTTAAATAATTTTAGGGACTTATGAAGTGAATCATCCTTTCTATTTTTTTCAACTTCCTGCCAGGCTCTTTATCAGAAGGAATTAAGTATGTGTCCTTGCATAAGTCACGTCCTAAGTACATGAAGTGTTAGGAAAACTGCCCGAAGGCATACAACAGCAATGTTTCCAATGTTAGGAATATTTACAATTTTTCCATATTACTTTTCAAACCTCTAGTAGCATTACTGACTTATAAAACTGCAGGTGACCCAACCTAAAGAGGGTATAAACAATGAATAAAGATAACAACTATTTTCTGAATGTGTACTAACCCTCAGGAGGGGCCGGTTACTCATTTGTGCAATTGGTACATTACCTCAACAGTACTTAAAGGAGATTCAGAGAGGTCAAGTGAAAAGCAGTACAACTAAAATTTCTTCTCTCCCTTCTCTAGGAATGTCATGAACCATCTTCTCAGAAGGCAAGAGAATTTGGTGGTCTAGGTGCAATCATGTGGTATCAGACTATGACTTTAAGAGCAATGAAAGTCGCTTCAGCCTGGCAAAACTGTCGCATGTACCAAGTGTATTACTGCCATTAAAACACCGTTGCATACATTGTGCTTGTGCAATGAGTGTGTGATTCACTTTGAATGTCTTCAACTTACAGATGGCGCCCAACATACACTTCTGAGTTTTCAACTTTACAATGGTACAAAAACCATCCACATTCAGTAGAAACACGCTTTATTTTGATAGATTTCCCAGCTAATGATATGAAGTATGATACCCTCTGGTGATGAATGGACATCCAGAGCTCCCAGTCAGCCTGGGGATCACAGGGAGAAATAACGGACACTGCCGTGTAGTGTGCTGGTTATGCTATGACATTAGAAATGCACTGTTAACTGGTGCTACTGTCAACTAACAAAGGGTATTATCTGAAAGTAAGCCTGGGAACATCTTCACACAAATCTATGTCTATCAAATTTTACATAATACAGATAACTTACACATGTATATTTGAGAATGTACACAAAAAGTTTGTAACCAAAGAACATTACTTAAGGATGGAGAGGGAAGATAATGTTTTCATGAAGGAATTCACATTTTTAAGAGAACTCTGCCAAGAGAGTTCATATTCTGTAGTCATTGAAAGGTATATATTTTGACTCCATTCTGCAGTTGAAGAGGCTGAAGATAAAGTTAAATAAGCAGTATAAAGCCACGTGGCTATAGAGCCTAAGTCAGAGCACCCCTCGCACCCTCACGTCGTCAACTTCCTTCTTGTAATAGCTTCACCATTTCTGGTTGATCTCCAACAGCTGTTTTTGTTATTGTTCACAAGGTTGTTTTCATTTCCTGCTCCCCATTTACACAGAGATAGTTCCAGAAATCTGCCTCCCAGCCAGGATCACCTTGCCCTTCCATCCTCACTACATGGTGTAGTGTTGCACTGACTCTATGGCAGTGGTGCCTAAGCTTCAGTGACATTGAAGTCACCTAAGGAGTGCTGTTCACGTCTTGGTCCCACCCTCAGATGTTCTGGGCTCTTCAGTATGGGCCAGGAGTTGGGAAACCAGGTGTTCCATTGTGCAGTGAGGTGTGGGAGCCTTTGTTCCATGAATTGTTTAGTCTTCTCTAGAGGTGAATCTTTGCAGCTCCCAGCTCCTAATACTGGATTATGTTCCATACTATCTGCACTCCTTCCAGCCATCTGAATACTTCCAAGACCTTTGCCCCATTTCCTCACGATGCTAGCAGTGATCCTGCCAGAACCATTGCTTCTGCTGTTCTGGGGAATTTCCACATCTACATGCACAGTCCTTCCAGTATCTTGCCCTGCAGGATCTTGGTTTTTCCTGTGAATTGTGACTGTCCTTCACCCTGCCTAAGTCACCCTTTATTTTATTTTAAAGAGAAAAAACAATAAAAACAATGATACAAAATTTCCAAACAAGATGGTAGGAGACTCACAATGGTTAGTATATTGCTTATTGTTATCTTCAAAGCAGTTGCTCAAATTACAAAATATAGGCAGGAAAAATTGACCAAATGATATAAGCACAAAACTTTCTTTTCAATAAACTAGTAGAAATTAGTAGTATATCTATTTTAACTATCTTTTCTGTATATATTTTTTCCTTTCCCCTTCCTTCTTTTCTCCGTCCCCCCATTCCAGTTTCTCTTTCCTTTCGAACAGTTTCTTCTCATTTCTCAATATCTATTATACATTTTGGATCTTATTGACTCTTTCAGCTTTTTAAACTAGGAAGACAATACAGTGTTTACACATGTGAGTCTAGTTTATTTCATTTATGAGTATGGTCTCAAGTTGCATCCATTTACCTATACAAGTCTTGAGTTTATCCTTCTCTATCGCTAAGTAGTACTCCATTGTATTAAAAGAAAAACACAACTTTTTATCCATTCCTTGGGCATTTGGGTTGTATCTAAGATTTAGGTATTAAAAATTGTGCTGCTATAAACATGGGTGCACATATATCACTGTGGTTTTATGTTTTAATTCTTTTGGGAAGATAAGCAGAAGGGGAACAGCTGGGTCAAATGGGATCTCTCATCCCAGTTTTTTGAGGAATCTCCCCACTGATTTCCACAGTAGTTTCACCAGTCTACGCTCTCACCAATAGTAAAGATAGATTCCTTTTTCCCCACAGCCCCACCAGCATTGTTGTTGGTTGATTTATTTTATGGTAGCCATTTTTCTGGAGTGCAATGGAATCTCAGTGTTGTTTTCATTTGCATTTCTTGAATGACCAATGATGTTGAAAATTTTTTCATATATTTATTTGCTATCTGTATTTCTTCATCTAAGAAGTGCATATTTATCTCAGCTGCCCATTTTTGGACGGGGTCTTTAAACTTGGGGGGCTCTGACTTTTCAATCTTTTATATGTTCAGGATAGAAGTCCTTTGTCTGAGGCACTGTTGGGTAAAATTTTTTTCCACTCTGTGCATTGTCTTTTCACTCTGCTGGTGATTTCTTCTGATGTGCAAAAACTTTTTAGTGAGATGAGATCCAAGTTGTTGATTCTTTGCAATATTTACCATGCAGTTTGGGTTTTGTTCATGAAATCTCTGCCTACATCTATATCTTCAGATTTCTACCTACTTTCTCTTTCAATAAAATGAGTGTTTCTGGATTTTTTTAGTTTTTTTTTTTTTCGTTTTTTTTTTTTTTTTTT
>PVLD010037319.1:0-10343 GCA_004027595.1 Dinomys branickii | reverse complement strand
AAAAAAAAAGAAGGGAGCCGGGGTGCTTATTTATATTCGTCCTAAACCTGTGCAAGAGGAAGGCACGCAGAGGGGGCGGGTGTGGAGGACCCCCCCCCCAGAGCTGGGAGACTGTAAAAAGGACTGAGGAGGGACCGGCTGCCGGTTCTTCCGAGGAGCTCCGGTCTTCACCTTCAGCTCGGTCCTCTCCCGGCTTCCGGTGCGGACTCTTCGGCTTCCGCCTGGGACTCTTCAGCCTTCTGGTGTTGGCTCCCTGGCCTTCATCGTAGATTCATCAGCATTTCGTCGCAGACTCAACAGCCCTTGACATGGACTTGCATGGACACTGCAATGAGCTCCAGGCCCCAGGCCTGGGCTCTTCAATCTCCAGTGTGCAGACACCCTCTGCACACTTCCTCATCTAACCCTGTAGCTGACCATTGTAAGCCAAATAGGTAATTGGTTGTACATTTGTATATCTTGTGTTAAATCTGTTTCTCTAGTAAACCCTGACTGATACAGTGGCCCAAACACTGCTTCCTATAGCTCAGTGTAAATACCCTGCAGTGCTGGGTGAGCTTCCAGCTGAGCCTCCCTCTCTTCATCTCCAGCCCAAGGGTGGTCACAGCTCACACAATTTGCACTTGGTCAGTGGGATAAAGAGTACACACCTGTGTAGTGAATGCAGAGGAACCTGGAGCAGGCACCCTGGGATGTCACCAGAGAAAGCAGAGGTCACTAGAACAGAGCCAGGTCCCCTGAGGCCAGGGCCTGGTCATTCCCACTGCCTCCCTCAGGATGTGCCAGTCTGCAGGGACAGAACTGCAGGGACAGCGCCTCTGTGTTTTGTCAGAGAAGACACTGCTGGGGGATTCTGTTTTACATGTACCTGTTCCACACAGTTGTTTAAGGGTTAAAGATGTGTTTGTGTACCACGAAGAGCATAATTGTTAATTATAATATGCATTATCCACAGCACAATTTTTTATGGCGATAACATTTAAATCCACTCTCTCAGCGTTTTCCTAGAATACCACTGGAACCCTTCGCTCTCCCTCCTCTCTGGCTGTGCATCGGTGTCCTTTGTCCACCATCTCTCAGCCCCGTCCCTGCACAGCTGCTCACTTCCGGTCACCACTGTCCTCCTACTTCAGTCAGATTAACACTGTCAGATTGCAATTGTGAGTGAGACCAGGTGCAGTTGTCTCTCCCCTCAGCATCGTCAGAGTGGCTGATGTAGCAAAGACAGAAAATGTGGGCAGGGATGCGGGGAAGGGCACCAGGCACACAGCGGTGGGGAGCGCATCCGTGCAGCCCCTGTGGGAAACAGCACAGGGCTCCTGCACAAGCTCTGTCTGTGCAAAATACCTTTGGAAGAGTTTGCTTTGGTCGGGGCCCCACGTTCAGGAATCGTGCAAATCCACTCTTCGTGAAATTCAGGAATGAATAGAATATTCCTCTGCCCCCTGTTACACAGTGTCAGACTTGCAAACACTGCATGGTCCTGTGTCCAGTAGTGCCCACCCCAGTGTGTCCTCATGCTCCCGGCCCTCAGGCATTTGAGGAATTGGAATCCTCATCTTGAGGCCCATAGGGACCCTGCAGACCCCGTGTCACAGCCAGGCCCCTCTCAGAGGGGACTGTGCCTTGTCCCAGGCTTCCTCTCCCCAATCTCATTCTCTCCACTGCTTGCTCTCAGCTGAAGCCTCGTCTTCCACACTTTGCCTTCTCCCTCTGCTTCCTGCTGACCTGGAGGATGGGGTTCTGAGACCCCTGTGCAGCATGGGCTCCTCTGTGACTCCTCCCAAGGCCTCTTGGATCTGCCTCCGAGTGTGACTGTGAGTTCTGATTCTACTGCGGTCTCCCTCTCACTCCAAGTGGTTAGGAAGCTGGCTGAGCTTAAACTTCCTGCCTTACCAACACTTTGTTTTGTTCTGCAGCAGCTATTTCATAAATACGTAAGTAAGTAAATATATAATAAAGATGTAAGTATGTAAATAAATAATATCTGGATTCATTTGTGATATTCTTTCCTCAAATTGTACCTAACCATAAACTTGGCTAAAATTTTACTTCTCTGTTTTTCTGTACCATTGTTTAAGACACAAGTGATCATCTTATATTCTGTTTTCCCGTGTTTCCTCTCACCTCTGACCCAATGCTTCCCATGCTAAGGCACAGCGTGCACTGGGATGATTGTTACATGTGGTGACCAGGGCTTGGGGTAAAGCATTTTGAGAAGCATAATTCCGTAATGAAAGCATTGTGGTTCATATAATTTTACCTCACAAAGGCAGGAGTGCACCCTGATAAGGTAAGAGAGAATCTCCTTTGTGGAACTCACTGGAGGATAAAACAGAGTTAACAACCTGCCCACCCCAGGCTCACTCACCTTGAAGTGCAGAAGGAAGAGAAGAAGCAGGAGTGAGCGGCCAGCAGTGGGAATCTGGGTCCGGCTCCAGTGATGCAGGTTCCCTTCTGAGGGTGGGGTTTCACGGAGAGTGAGTGGGAGTGATCAGAATCCGGCAGGAGAGAGAGAAAGAGTGATGTGTAGGGGCCCCTGAGGCTCGGGTCGTCTGAGACCTGAGCCAGTGTGGAGAGATCATTAATTCAGGGCCCCATGCGTGGAGATGAGTGCTCTTCAGGGAATTTCCCTCCTAATTTATTTATGATTAGAATGATTTTCATCCAAAGGAATATGCCTGAGGGAGGTGAAGACAAGGCCGTGAAATAACGAAGTATCACACAAAAGGATCGAAATGGAGTCTATGGAACACATGAAGAAAGTACAATCTCAACAGCACAATGTAAATAACATTCTAAAAATCAACTTACTGGGTTAAAAATGAAGAAACAGTGTGAACAGGTAGTTTTCAAAACAAAACATACAAATGGCCAGTATGGGTACTGGAAATGCTCAGCACCGTTTTTATTTGTAGGATCACCCAGCTTCTTAGAAGTATAACTGAAGCAAAGCTCTTGTACTTATTTAAATTTGACAGGGAGGTGTTTTGGTGCATCTGTGGATTCTGAAATGATCATCGTCATAAAGAATATTCAGGTACTTGTTTTCTTACACAGAGACCTTTCTGTAGTAAAATCTCTAAGATCATTTGCTTAGCAAATTTTGAGTTTATTATAGAGTTTTATTAATTACAGGTACCACACTATACACTGGGGATGCTGCAACTATTTATCATGTGGCCAGGTCTTGGCCTAGCTCTAGTCTTCTAAACGAGTGGACAGAGAATATTTTAAATAGTAGAGACAGGTGGTTTGATTTTAGAGCTCCAAGAGGATCGAAACCCTTTAATGAAATTTGATATTTCCTGATGGTGGAGACAAAGAACTTCTCTGGGTGGCCTGTAGTTACTTGGTTTTCAAATAAATGAGGGGGATACTGAGGCAAGCCCAGGAACTGAGCAGGACCTTGGAGTCAGTTCAAACACTTTTCCAAGTAGAAATCTTGCCAGTGAAGAGAACTGTCTTTAAGGCTAGCAGCTTCATTGCTCTGGAGCAGAGGGAGTCAGCAGCTCATGTCCTTGGTTGCCTCAACTGTGGTTATCTTGACTTCAGAGCACTGTGCTATGCTCTTTTCTGACACAGGCAGAGATCCTTGTGTTCAGAAACTTAACACTATATAGCTTGGTCTCCAACAATCATGCACAATTAAACTTTGGAGTCTTTGTCACCCTCTTCCATCTCCCCCTCCTCTGTCTATAGACTTTTCTACTCTGTGTTTCTATGAGCTGAATTTTTTGACTGCCAATATGTGCGCTCATGCATTTTTTAATCTTTCTGAATCTGCCTCGGTATAATGTCTCTAGGTTCACCCATGGAGTCACAGACACATTATCTCTTCAGTTTTAAGCCTCAGCAACATGTCATTTGTGTCTTGGGTAACATTTTCTCTATTCACTCATACATCCACAGACCCTTAGTTGGATCCACATACTGACCAGTGGCATTGATATTGCAAGGACAAGGAAATGTAGACTTTACGTCAAGATGCTGATCCACTTGTTTTGCACATATATCCAGATACGGCATTGCTGGGACTAAGACATTTCCTCCAGGTATTTAGGCACCTCTGCTCTGCTTCCCACATGGGCTGCAGTAACTGACATCCCATCAGCAGTGCTGGAGGTTCTCTTCTACCCACCACTCCCAAAGCTTCATTTCTTCCTATTTTTAGTAGTAGTCATGCTAACGGGAGGAGTATGTCTTTGAGCCTTTGGTTTGCTTTCCGTTATGGTTAATGGTATTGAGCACCTTTTATGTACTTGTTGGCCACTTGAATGTCTGCTTTTGAGAACCACCCAGGTACTTTGCCATTTATTTAATGAGGTTGTCATTCTGCTATTGCATTTCATGCACTTTTCATATACTTTGTATATTAACCTGTTTTCAGGTATTAATATGCAAATATTTTATATTTACATAATAGTAATAATTAATATCAATTGTCAGCTTGGTTGTGTTGACAGATTCTTGAAGATGATGTGACCATTTTTGGTGCTGTTGATTTGTCCCGTGACTTGTCCACTGCTGATCTGTCCCCTGATGCTCACAGCTGAATGTGTTGTTAGGAGGTGAGGCTCAGCTGGAGGCCCTGGGTCACTAAGGCTATGTTTCTGCAGGGTGTAGCTTGGGCTGGTACTCTTCCCTGGGCTGACTGCTGAGCTCTGTGAGGTGAGAAGCCATGCTCCATCGTGCCCTTCTGTCCCCCTGCTTCTGTTCTGGAGCCAGCCCACCACACACTGAAACCAGCAAGACTGCCAAAAATAAGCTTTTCTTCCCCTAACTTGAGGATCTCAGATTTTGTTTCCAGCAAGAGGAAGGTGGGAAATACAGAAAATTGACACCAGAGAAGAGGGTCACTGCTTGACTGTACCTGACCATGTGGTTCAGAAGTTTGGGACTGGTTTGTGGGAGAAAACATTTGGAGCTGGAGACTTGCAAAGAACTTGAGTGACCAAAGCAGAGATGGGTTGGAGTTTTATTGGGAGTATTGGTGATTGAACACAAGGCCTTCACATTGAGCTTTATCACCAGCCCTTTATTATTTATTATTTTTATTTTGAGTCATGGATTGGCTAAATTTCTGAGTTGCTCAGCAAGGTCTTGCATTTACAGTCCCTCTGGATCAGACTGCCACAGTGCTGGATTACACATGTGTGCCACCACCCATGACCTGCTGGGAAATTCTGCTCGGGGCTCAAAACCAGGATGCTAAGAGGAATGTGGATAAAGACCAGGCTCGTGATGTTTCAGATGGCAGTGAGGACTCTTGAAATTGGACCAGAGGTCACATGTGGTAGACTCTGGCAAGACATTTGACCATGTTTGTGCAAGACTTACATGAAAACTAAGTTTGTAGGTGGTGGGGTAACTGATTTGGCAGCTCATGCTGAGGCATGGTTACTATTGGTTACTTGGATCAGACAGGAGCAAAGAGGAGAGAAGAAAGAGATAAACTTGAACCCCCCCCCAAAAAAAACCACTGCCTATTAAGTGATGATAAAGAAATTTGTACCATTAAAAGGGAGCCAGTATTCTGAGCCAGGTAAAGAAGAATCATGCCTTGGGGCCTAGCAGGAATCAGAAAGTTCCCATGCATCAAAGGTTCAAAAGAGTAACACTTCACTACCATGTTGTTCAAGAAGAGATGCCTGGGGAATCAGTCCGTGGGATTCATTTCACTGTGCTTAGGCCTCAGCAGCACCTGGTTAAGGGTCCTGACTACTTCTGGCAACAGGCACTGGTATTGTGCATACGATGTTGGTTTCTAACATAAGCAGAATACAAGATGGGGGTGTCATGGAGGCTTCCAGAAAGATTTTAGAGGAGGATGTGAGATGTCATACTGTGCACCCATGACAGTGCAATGTGTAAGCTGTAGGAATGAAGATGAGGGTGCACAGAGACTGCAGGAAGTCAGATGTTCCAGAAACGGGGAATGTTTGCCAGGGATGGCCACACACAGCAAACACAAGGCCGAAAGAGAAAGCATGTGGGCTGAACCCAGAAGGGCTTTGAGTTGGAGCCACACAAGTGGTCTGGAATCCTCATCTCTCCCTGGTGCTCCTTGTCTGGCCCGCATGGTGTTACAGAACTTAGTGATCACCTGCCTTGTGATGGAGTTTCTGTAGCCAGATTTTAGAAGTATTGAATATCCCTGATTTTTGAAATGGGAATAATTTGTGTGCACCACAGACTAAATCGCCACTTCTTTTGTAAATTTCATAGTTGCCCATAGCTGCGATTCTGCATTGAGCTTCAGAGGAGACTCAGAACTTGGGCGTCTCTTAAGCCAACCAGGTTCACAGGCAAGATCAGCCATAATCTTGGCTTTCACCTGCAGACATGAAACGCCTTTGCCTCAGGTCCAGGGACCCGTGCTAGTCAGCTCCCCGTCACTCTCCTGTGATAGCCCCTCGCCTCCGCCCCCACAATAAATACGTTTCCCTGCTGAGAGTTACTAGAAAGCATTCTCTGTCATAAAGATTCCCCTCCAAGAAGGGGAAAGTAGGCAGCAGGGGTGATGCATGCGGAGGGTGCAGAGAAGTGGGAGCTGCTGGCAGTGCAGCCTCTTCCCTCAGAGAGGGAACCTGCAGCCCATGACGCCTCACTTTGCCTTCCCACATTCGCCAACTGGCAGAGATCACCTCTCCTTTGTTTCCCTTGGTTTTCTTAGTACCAGGTTAGGGATGTCATACACACGTGGAAAGACGCCTTTTCGGATAACAGTACTCAGCGCACTATTTTGAGGATCGATGATGTAATGTTTCAAAAGTGGTTGATACAAATTATAACTTTTATTATTTATAATTCCTGCACTTTTGTTCATGACCATTGTTTATACCTCCTTCAGAGTGTAGTCCAAATGCTCCGCACCACACACTAAATCACCACATCCCACTCTTCATTTGTAGCACTGTCATTTTGTAGTAGGTATGAAGTAGGGAGTGAAATAAATGTGTCATAACAAAGATAAAAAGTACAG
This sequence comes from Dinomys branickii, assembly GCA_004027595.1. Lineage (NCBI taxonomy): Eukaryota > Metazoa > Chordata > Mammalia > Rodentia > Dinomyidae > Dinomys > Dinomys branickii. The sequence continues at coordinate 3,358 of PVLD010037319.1, read as the reverse complement.
AGCCATCTTCAGGTGAAGGCATGTTTGATTAGTCTGGCCCTGTGAAGATGAGGACTGGAGTTGCTCACGCAGGTAGGAGGATCCCTTCAACACTGACTTTCCCTGACCTTCAGACACAGAGCTTTATAAAGGTGTGTTGGAGCAAACAGGATGTGCTGTAGAGTTTACTCGTAAATGATTTCCCTGCATTCTCTCAGATATCAATATGTTCTGATAATTCTTGCTGCAAAGTGCTAACTCTTTGTTTTCTGAGTGCAGGACAGTAATGCAGTATTTTGCTGTCTGTTGTTTCCTTATTTCACTTACTATAATGTTGCACACTTTCACTCATGTTTTCATTAATGCCGTAGTTTTATTCTGAAATCCTCAGTTAATATTCTCCCTGTGTGCACACTACATTTTATTACTCACTCTCCCACTGGTGGACATCAGTTTCATTCTGTGCCTCACGTACTGCAAACAGTGTGTCAGTGAATGTGGATGTGCAGGTCTCTCTTACTATAAAGTGAGGACCATGTTACCCACCATGCCTGGGGAAACTAGACATTTGGGAAAGATCCAGGAAAAATGCATTGTCTCTATTTGAAACTTGAGAAGCAGAAATGCTAACCAAAAATTTCTTTGGTTAACACTTAGGTTAACATGTAGAGCAGGAAACCCATGTCTTTCAGGTCATGAACATTTATTCAGAAAATCAGCCTTGCTACTGTTCACTGGTGTGTGTGTTGCTGGCCCAGGAGACAGGCAGAGATCACCTGGCACGTGGGGCTTCACCTCATCATGAAAGGATCCTCTTCCATGCTCTTTTCACGTCCTTGTTTCTCAGGGTGTAGATGAGTGGGTTGAGCACAGGGGTGATCACGCAGTAGAAGAAGGACATGAACTTGGCCTGAGTGTGATTTTCTGGAGGCTGAAGATACATGTAGATGGCAGGACCAAAGTACAAGGTAACAACCAGCAAGTGGGAACTGCAGGTGCTGAGTGCCTTGTGCCTTCCTTCGGCTGAGGGCAGCTTCAGTACAGCCCTGGCGATAAAGGTGTAGGAGATGAGCACCGCAAGGGGAGCCAACAGTGCAAAAGGAATGGCTCCCACAGCCAGGGCCAGCTCATTGGCAGTGGTGTCCCCGCAGGCCAGCTTGATGAGCACGGGCACCTCACAGAAGAAGTGGTCCAGGGTGTGGTGTCCACAGAGGGGGAGCTGGAGGGTGAGAGTGGCTTGGAGCAGGGAACTGGCCAGGCCACTGGACCAGGAGGCAGCTGCCATCTGCACACACAACAAGGGACGCATGATGAGAGTGTACTGGAGGGGCCGGCAGATGGCCACATAGCGATCAATGGACATCATAGCAAGCAAGGTACACTCAGTGCAGGCTGCCCAGCTGAAAATATAGACCTGTGTGATGCAGCCCCAGGCAGCAATTGTCTTGTCTGGTCCCCAGAGGTTGCTCAGCAGCTGGGGCACAATGGTGCAGGTCACACTGAGGTCCAGCAGAGAGAGGTTGTCCAGGAAGAAGTACATGGGCGTCCGGAGTCTGGGGTCCACCAGGGAGAGGAGGATGATGGAGCTGTTCCCCACCAGGGTGAGGATGTAGGAGACCAGGACCACTGCGGAGAGGGGCATCTCCAGCCACGGGAACTCTGAGAAGCCCAGCAGGACAAAAGTGCTGGGAAAACTCACATTTTCCCTTTCCATGGTCTCTGCTTTATGGATACCTAGAAGAAAAGGGTCAGATTTTGATGGCATGCATGATGTTTCACTTTCAATTACTTATAGCAACATCCTTAAAACTTCCACTGTGTTACAAACATTCCTGAGCATGTGTAACAGCTTCCTAGCCCTTCCCTTGGTAGCCAGGATAAAGGTACATAAAGACATGCCAAAAATTTTACTTAGAGAGGCATCCACTGAGCTAGTAATCTGTTTATTTAAAAACATCTGTGTGTCTTTTTTCTCTTTCTTTCTAATTCTCCCTTTTTTCATCTTTCCCTGGATTTCTGTACATTCATTAACTGTTATGTTCTGTAGTTGTGTGAAATGGGCCATGTGGACAGCTGTGAGAGCGATTGCGGCGGAAGGAAAGCCTCCGGCTCCTGAACCCGAACGGCTTGGAGACGGCTGTAACCAGGATTTGTTGGAGGCAGTGGAGCAGAGGAAACTCAGAGAATGCGCTACTGGGAGAGACTGCGCCAATCTGGGCAGTGTTCAGGGATCCCGCTCAGAGCCCCGCCCCCGCAGCCTGCGCTGCGCGAACTGGAGCGGCTGCAATCGGCGGGATTTCTGAGTCGGGAAAAAGCTCGATACACGGAGATACATCTGAATGGCATTCCTGCCTGCAGGATCCCAAGGTGAGTTGAGTGGGCGCTCTAACCGGTTTTTCCTGAGTCGGGAAGAAGCTCTGCCCAGCAAGTGACATCAAAGCAGCTTTAAGGACTGCAGGATTTCCCAGGTAGGAAGAGCTAGCTAGGTGCCCCTAGGGGATTTGTGAGGGGGGAAGGAGGTCCACCCAGGGAGGAACACCTGAGTGGCCAGTCTGCAAGACGCCTGGGGCGGCGAGCTGTTTATATGCCCCAGCCAGGTCTCGGGGTAGGGAGTAGAAGCGGAAATCTCAGCAGACAGCTTAAGGGACATTCTCCCAAACAGAAGGAATCATTGGAACAGCCACTGCAGCAGACCTTTGCCTGCTGAAATGCCTGTGGAATTTATACCTCCACATTTTGAAACTGATACCCAAAAATGGGAAAACAGAGGAACAAAACACAGTCTCAAAACTCAACCCCACCCAGAACAAGTTTTGAATGTGAGGATACAGGGGAACCAGGAAGCCTCACAACTTCAAGTTATGAAACGATTGCATCCGAAATGAAACAACTCCAACAGGCCATAAAAGAGTTTAAAGCAGAAATAAGCCACATACCCACAATGATTTCTCAGACAAAAAACGAGCTGAAAACAATGATGGAAGAAATGTTCCATGCACATAAAGAAGATATAGACAAAAGACTAGAAGAAAATAGGAAACAAATGGAAACGTTACAAGAGCAATTTAGGAATGAATTACCAAGAATGAAACAGGTCCAAAGAGAACGCCAGGATTTGAAAACTAATGCTGAATGCATGAAAAACCGTTTAAATGAAACCGAAGATAGAATTTCAGAACATGAAGACAGCATGGCAGCTTATGAGCGTGAAAGGAAGAATCTCATGATATCATCAAAGACACAAGAAAAGTCAATCCAACAGCTGCAAGATGAAGCAAAACATAACAATATTCGAATTATAGGAGTGTGTGAAACAGCAGGAGATCTCACAAACGATATAAAAGGAATATTTGATGAAATAATAGCAGAAAATTTCCCA
>PVLD010037318.1:0-10343 GCA_004027595.1 Dinomys branickii | reverse complement strand
GGTCAGGGATTGTGATTCCACCTGACTTGTCCTTATTGCCCAGGATTGCTTTTGCTATTCTGGGTCTCTTCTGGTTCCAGATGAATTTGAGGCATATTTTCTCTAGATCTGTGAGGTATGTTAACGGTAGTTTAATGGGAATTGCATTGAATCTGTACAACAGTTTTGGTAGTATGGCCATTTTTACAATGTTAGTTCTCCCTAACCATGAGCAGGGTATGTTTTTCCATTTATTGAAATCCTCTTAGATTTCCTTTTTCAGAGTATTGTAGTTTTCACTGAATAAATCTTTCACATTCTTTGTTAGATTGATTCCTAAGTATTTCAAGAACCCTAAAATTCTAAGCAGAAGAGTTGACAGGGAAGACTGGCCCAGGAGAGTGCTAATCTCACTTTTAACCCTCCCCAAGTAATTGTGTAGTACATACAGATTAAACACAACGTCATGGTGCCGGTTTTAGCATCAAGAGAGATACTAAGGCATCATTGGCAAAGGCTTGTTTTCTGTAATGAGGGCCCTGCAATCTAGAGTCAAGTTTCCCATTAGCCAAACCACTGGCATGCAGTGTAAGGTTCCTGGGGTGCTAGGAGTCGCTGAGCTTCTCAGCAGGGAGACAACCCCGCGGAGGCTGGAGAGATGAGACCTGGGGCCCATAAGATCAGCTCTAAGCCGTGTCATTCTGAGTTCCTTGGAGATCACACTAAGCTGAGTGATACTTCCTGTAGTCTCCTTGTCCTGTTGAATGACACTGAAGAAGCTATCTACCAGCTACCCTCTTCTGAAATCAGCAAGAGTGTTTGGTAAGAGTTGACAAATACTCACTCTTCTTAAACTTTCTGCTAGAGGTCCAGTACAATTGTTCTTATTTCTATTTTCAAAGTTTGATAGAATTCTGACCTGAACAAAACTGGAGTCCATACTCATAAGTGAAATAAATCAGTGGTACATGTGCAGGCAACGTATTGTATCACTGGTGTAAGAACCTGAGGGTGGGAATATTAACTAAGAGTCATGAAGGAAATCTGTTCAAAAACAAAGAACAGATGGGACGAAGGAAAGGAGAAAAGAAAAAGACAAAAATGTATGTATGTATATATGAATATACATATATGCAGGAGGGCTAACATGGTTCTACTATTGTATTATATCACTTAATGCTAAGGAATAATTGATGTTAGGTTATTCGATCAATCTTGTATGTCTGTATGTGTTATCCTGAGCACACACTTCGAAGATATCAATATGCAAAGCAGCAACTATTGGTGGTTTTTTTTTTTTGTCTTTGGTTTTTTGTTTTTTGTGTTTTTCTGTTGTTGAGGGGATTAATTGTCTGACCAATTTTGCATGTCTGTGTCTGTGTTCATATATATACACTTCGAAGATATCAATAGGTAAAGCAACAACCACTGTTGAGTCCATGTCACATTGTCTGTAAATCAGTTTTGATTGTACTATTTTTTATGCTAATTTGTGTCTGTTTGTTAATATGTTTTTGTGCTTTAATTTTTTTTTTAATAAAAAAAAAAGAGAATTCTGACCTGAAGATATTTGTACCAGAAAACTTCTTAGTAAGACTTTTAGGTATAATTGCATTATTTTTGTTTTCAAAGGGGGCTTTGGTAAATTTGATAGTTTGTGTCTTTAATAATTTTGAAAATTTTATATAATTTTTAAATTTATTATCAGAAAGTTGTATTCTTATATGTATTCTTATTATATGTAATATGTATTATGTAATATGTATGTAATATGTACATTATATGTAATATGTATTATATGTAATATGTATTCTTACTATCTTTTAGCAGCTGTAGTATCTGTTATTCTTTTTCCTCATATAGTCATATGAGTATATCCTCTTACATTCCTGATCAATTTTGCTTTGCTTTCACTGACATTTTCCCTTATAATTGTTTTTACCTTTACCACATACAATTATTTTTATTTTATATCTTAATATTAATAATTATGACTATATTTCTATTATCATAATTTCTTCTAATTTGTTGGATATAATTCTCTCTTAATTTTATTTTTGTTTTTTTGAGACAGGGTCTTGCTATGCATTTCAGGATAGAAATCAGCTCACTTTGTAGCCCAGACTAGTCTCACACTTGCAACGATCCTCCTGCCTCAGCCTCCTGAATACTGGGATTACAGGCATGTGCCATCACACCTGGTATAAATTTTTAAGTGTAAGGTAAAATCATTTTTTAGTATGCATGAATAATACCATAAACTTTTAAAACACTATCTTTTCATTTTCATTTAATTAGAATTCTTTCTCATTTCTTTTATGTTTTTGTATTTGACCCACATGTTACATAGAAGTAAGTTATTAAATTTTCAAGTGTTCATTGATTTCCCAGGTATCACTCTGCTGTTAAATACTAGTTTAATTCCATTTTATTCAGAGAACTTATTTGATTATTTTAAAATCACTAAAATGTACATGTATTATGTTACAACAAGTTATGCATCTTTTAAAATACTATACTTTCAGTAGAAAAATATTAGTATTCTGCTTTGTGGTGGGCTAGCCTATAAATGCCAAATATACCAAGTTGTTGAAATTGTTAAAAATTCCCATACCTATGATGATTTCCTGCCTACTTCTATCAATGATCAGAAGAAAGGAGTATTGAAGTACATTACTGCAATGAATTTCTCTATCTTGCCATTCATTTTTGTCACGTTTTTTCTTCATATGCTTATACTTTTATTCTTGTGTACATAACCATCTAGATTCATTATAGTTTTTGATAAACTAATGCACTTATCATGGACTCTTTATCCCAAATAACACTCCCTGCTCTGAAATCTACATTTTACATGAAATTAGCCACCTATTGGTCAATAAGAGAATAAATTATCTCTTGCCAAAATGCACATTTGACATATTTCTTTTATTTACAGTGGATTTCTTATACCCAGCATAATATCAGATTACTTTTTATCTAATATGACAATATCTGCTTTTTGATGAGCCTGATTAGAACATCAATCACAGTATAGCTTCAGGTAATGTTCCATGTCAGGCACGGCACACACGGTTCTCCTTCTCAGCATGTGCTGCCTTGTTTCTATGGGCTTCATAATACACACATTACTAACGGTTCCGTAGTGCAGATATCCAGGCCTGGCATTTTCTTTGTGAGAAGATTTTTGCCTGCACATTCAATGAGTGTTCTTAAGAAAATGAAAACGACAAAATTTCGATTCAGCAAATGCCTTACATTTGGAAAACATGAAACTTCTCTTACTTAGAGTCTGTCTTTCAAAATCTTAGTGGATTCCTAAAGCTCGGGATTGTACCTTACTATGCTGTATCTTACACCGGCATGCTTATGGTGAAATTTAATGTATACATAGATCAATAAGAGATTAACAACATTACAAACAATAAAATGGGAAAACCATGATAATATAGTTCAAAAAAAGTTATACAAATGTGATCTCTCTCTCAAAACATCTCAATTCCTTATTCCAGTATAATATTTTGGGACTGCCATGGGCCATGGGTAATGAATACCACAGAAAGCAGAAGAATGAATGAATTTTACTGTACATGAAGAAAACTTGTCAATAATTAGAAAACTAAGAGACTTGTATTATAAAGGGGCATGAACAGGATTATGTGTGATTGACACACTTTTTTTCTTGAAATTAGTGATACATGCATGTATAAAACTTCATCAATAGAATTATAGACATCATAGGCTTGTAGTATATTATATATTGGTTGCATTGTAATAAAACTGGAAATAATTAATTTACTTAAGTGTTTTAAAATTTATTGAATCTGAAGTCCATTATGTTTTTTAAAATGTTTTTAAAATTCAACATTATCAATTAAAAGTAGGTTTATATTCTTGAAATGTAATTCTAATCATAAAATATTCAATACTTTAATAAATGAGCTTACACTAATTATGAACCCCTGGTGTGGACACTGTTTATAACCACACTCACTATCTATGACACGTGGTACGCTAGGCATTAGTGATACTGTGGTCAGCAATGGAACACGATCCTGCCCTAGAGGAGAAAACAGTGCTAATGAAGGAAATTGATATAACAAACAAATATCTCCTGTGACGAGCACTATAAGGGTGATGTAGAGTGGGCATGAGAATCTACAGCAGGGTTCTTAGATTGTAAATGAAAGTCAGAGGAGACAACCTGGAGGGAGGGAAGCTAGAATGGAGACCTGAAATATGAATAAGAATCTGTTTCTTCTTTGTCAGAATCTTTTTTATCTATGTCTTATACTTTGGGTGACTACTTTGACCATAACGATACATACTACATTAACTATGGTTATTCTCTTATTGCTTTCTTGTGAAATTTTACTTTTTCATAAAATAAAAAAGAGTAATCTAGGGGAGGAGAGGGGAGGAAATCTAATATGCGAAGTGAAACTTGGAAAGGAGTGAGCTCAGGAAGAACATGGAGATTGAGAGGACGTGAAGAGCTGTTCAGGAGCCAGAGCACCCACTGGGAATGGGACGCCTGGTGGGAACCATGAAAGGGCCAAACTCCTCCCTCTCAGTGGACTACTGAGGGAAGGAGAATGTGCACGTGAGTTAGAACTTCGGCTGTAAGATGAAGGATGCACTGGAGAAGGAGGATAGATGCTCAGAGTGGTGCACGAGGAGACAGTGGAGAGAAGGAAACACACAGGAGAAATTTCGGAACTGGCAGTGGGTCAGGCACAGAGCAGAAAAGGACAGACAGCTGTCAAGGACGAGTTCTGGGCTTCTGACCTGAAGAACACAGGTGACTTCTCAGCAAGCGTTCTGCCATCAGTATGACAGGACAGTGGAGAGACTATACTTATTTTCATCTCTACATGCACTAAATATAGATTCCCCTGGGGCCTGATGTCCTCTGAAACTTCAAATGAATTAGGAAGAGTGGCCCACCCTTGCTTGGGTGGATGAGTTCTATAAGCAGCTGGACTTTATCTCTTACCCCTTGGCTGTGTACCTGTATTTAATCTGCAACTGTTCAACTCCAGTATGCTCCAAGCCTTGACCTAGGAGCTCTTCCCCATCCACATTATACTCCCTTTCTATAAATTGACTTTCTCTGTTCACCAAAACTCAAGAAATATACTGACTCGCTAAATACGCTGTCATCTGAACTATGACCATATCAGTCGTATAAAAATTAAGTTTAAGTTTCCAAAATCACTAATCCATCGGACTCCTAAATATGGTCTCCTTTCAACCGTTTTGAAATTATTCATCCTCTGTTTTCTGAGTACATGGGAAAATCCTATGTAGTGACACATAAAAGGTTGGCCAAAGTATTTGTCTCCTACTCTCTTCATTTATACATTGTACAAAGCTCAGACTTCACATTCTATTAGTATAAACACCTTTCTGGTTTTAATCTAAACTCTTTTAAACTATTCCTTTTTTTGCCACAGGCCTCAGAATAACCACATTCTCTGAGCAATAGAGTGACCTGCTTTTTCAGTGCTTGTCAAAGTTACAGGAATCAGAAGTTTTACTAAAATTTATAAAGAACAAACTCAAATAGATCTTCAACAAGGATCCAAATTTTCCGTATTATTTTAAGATAGCTCCATCTGACTCTACCCAGAGTTACTTTCTGTAAATTATAGTCTGTTATATTATTGCATCAGAAAATGAGGGAGTTCAGTTACATGGCTTATAGTCTCAGAACTCTCAGAATTTTCATTGATGTTCTAACAACTGACGATCAAAAGGACAGATATTTATGCAAAACAGCTTACAAGGTAAAAATATCACCACACATATTAGTAAGGGCATGATTATCACTACTGCTTTTGCTGGTTGGCAGGTTGAGAGGATTGTGAAGCTATTAACAGAGGCAAAGAACACAAAATAGGATTGAACTTGGGAGAAGACACAGAGTTATACACTCTAAAAAAATTCTGCAAGTATATTATAGTTCTCTTTCAAATATTTAACAACTTTCATCTCCAAAATTCATTTAGCTGGAAACAAAATACCAAAGACTAATCTGGCAGATGTTCTGACAATAGTTGCCACAGAAGCTGATTACCAAGTGGCTTCCTCACTTAAAGCAAAATATTCTTTGACCACAATGTAAGTTTGAAGTGAATATGTTTAACTTCTGCTAAATATCAATATGATGACTGACCCATATGCTAACTTGCCTTCATAGTGAAAGTGTTATTTTCACAGAAGACATGTGGAAACATGAAAGTGATGAGGAACACGTTCACAGCACTCAAGCAGTGACTCTCCCAGAAGAGACTTGAAGCGCTGGACGTGCATTCATCCTTCTAAGAGCAGCAAAGAGCTGAAAAAGAGCAAACATTGTGGATTGTATTTAAAGTGTAAGGAAACCTGATGGCAAAAACTTACTGGATTCATCCAAATACACACAAGAAACAACTGGTGAACTCAGGAAAGAGTCAAGTTTCCCACATTCCCAGACTTTTCTACTGGTATTTTTTCCAAGAATTATACTCTTTCACTGGATTTGTCATTAAAGTGATTACTTTTTTAAAAAATTCTTTTTCTATTAAGTGACACTGGGGAATCTATTATATTTTTGAACCTTTTGCTCTTGACCATAAGAGCAGGTCCATTAGAAAAATTCTTCAGACAGAAATTCTTCTTTTATGCTTCAAAACAATTATTATTACATTAGTTATCGCTATTATTAATTGATTATCCATTATGAAATATCTGTTCTGCATGTTTCCAATACATTTCCTCTATATGCTTACCGATAGGTTTCACTGGGTAACCCCCATACTAGCACAAACATACAAGACATCTCTACCTCAGACCTCACCTTATTGAAAAGTTTTTGCACTAAAAAAGAAATCACCATCAGAGTAAAAAGAAAACCCATGAATTGGGAAAAAATTTTAGCCAACTGTCCCTCAGAAAAAGGACTTCTAGCTAGAACATATAAAGAATTTTTTAAAAAAATAAGGTCCCCAAAATTTAAATACCCAATCCAAAAATGGGCGTCTGAAATGAATACACACTTCTCAAGTAAAGAAATACAAATGGAAAATAAATAAATGAGAAAATGTTCAATATCATTAGTCCTTTGATAAATGCAAATTAAATTAAACAACACTGAGATTCCATCTCATCACAGAAAGAATGGTTATCATCAAATCCACCAGTAACAAAATGCTGGAGAGGCTGTAGGAAAAAGAAACCTTTCTCCACTGTTGGTGGGAGTGTAGACTGGTGCAATCACTGTGGAAATCAGTCTGGGGATTTCTCAGTAAAGTAGGAATAGAGGTCCTGTTCAACCTACCTATTTCTCTTTCGGGTATTTTTCCAGAAGAACTGGAAACATCATACTACAGCAATATATGTGCACCCATGTTTATAGTAGTGCAATTTGTCATAGCAAAACCTTGGAAACAACCCAAATGCCCATCAGCTGAGGAATGAGTAAGAAAGGTGTGGTATTTTTATAAAATACAGTATTACTCAGCTATAAAGAAAGCCAAACTTGAGGCTTTTATAAGTAAATAGGTGCAACTAGAGACCATACTCATAAGTGAAATAAATCAGACCCACATGTGTAAACATCATATTGCCTCCCTAGTGTAAGAACCTGAAAGCATGAATAAAATCTAAGAGGTACAATAGATATTGTGAAAGGGAAAGAAACTGCTCAAAAGGAAAAAGCAACTGGGATAAGGGAAAAGAGAAAAGAAAGAAAGAAGGAGGGAAAAATATGTATATACATACATAAGAGAGCTAAGATGATTGTACTACTAATTTCTACTGGTTTATTGAAAGTAACAGTTAAATGTTTAATTGTTTTATCAGTCTTACATGCCTAGATCTGGTTATCTGAGTAACCACTTTGCAAATAACCCTGTGTAATACAACAACCATTGTTAATTTCCTATCACCTTGTTTTGAAATTCTGTGTTGTTTTTACTGTTTTATGTTGTTTTGCTTATGCTTTTGTCTTTGTTTCTTTGATTTTGTTCTTTTCTTTTCAAAATAAAATTTTAAAAATCTCTACCTGAAAATTTTCACTTCCAGGCAATTTCTTACCCAAATATTGCAGTTAGCTTCAAATAATATGGAATGGAAATACCTCCATCACCAACAAATGTTGCAAAATCAAACACAAGCAGTGTGCATTTGCAATGAAAGTGCAAGAACTGTCATTGTGCCTTCTGAGAAGGTTGTAGACTTGTTACCCAACAGAAACAACCATGCAGGTCATTCACATAGAACTGAAGAAGTGAGGTATGACATAAATGAGCAGACCTCTTTAAAAACAGTGTCAAGAACCATATCACCATCATCAATTCCTACTGCCCATCTAATTCATCACACTGCAGGCTCCAGATCATTAGAAAACTCTGGGATTTTACTTAAGTCTGCAAATGACAGTGGACATTCAGATGGAATCTCTAGCAGTAGATCTCTGAAAAACTGCTTAACAGGGACTCCAACCGACTGTGGTTTAGTCCTTTCAGGAAACACGTCCAGGTATAGACATGTACAGGTTGCCTCTTATTGTTCTGCTATATTGTTTTTTAAATGACTGCTTCCACTTATTTGTTCACTCTAAACAAAGAAAAAAAGAAGAAAGGAAGGAATCAGCTGACACTGGGCACAACAGTCTCCCTTGCACAATATTAGCTGTTAATTTGGTGCTTTTTAAAACATGCAAGTAGTCAAAGGAGAAGTGGAATGGAAGGAGTATTAAACGAACAAGTTAGCACTCTTTATGCTAACAGTGTATCTTCACTTATGCCCAACTCTACCTCCCTTTATCAAATTCTAGCTACTGACTCAGAGAGGAACTAGAGAAAGATGTTATGAGAAATATATTTTATATGAGTTTAATGACAATGTACTGGCAGAGGAAATTTTAAGGCAGACCAATATTTTAGCAGTGTCATGGGTACTGGTGGTTATCTTTAGCCAAATTTATGGTGAGAATTAGGGGCAAAACCAGTGAGGAAGAAAATTTAAAAATCTTATTTTGGCCCCAAAGTAACCACATGTAAAGTTAGAGGCACATGAGGTATGGTTACAGAAGAGTTAGCACTAGCAATAGGAAACCAAATAACTTGAATAACAGAAAGAGGTGCCTTGAGAGTATGTCAGGACCAGCAAAACCCACCAAACATAGGCCAATGGTACAAAAATGTCAGCCATTCAGTTTAAAAGAGAGTCTCTGATATGTTGGAGAAAGGCTTCCTAGGGAATTGGTTTCCCTAATCATTTCACTGGGCTCAGCTATTCAGGCCCAGACTGTACAGCAGTTGTGGTTCAAGGAGGCCTGGCTAATGCTCCCACTTAATGCAAACTTTGACACAGTCCACATGATGCTGGTTTTCTGGGATTGCATAATGCAATAGCTTTAAGGTCAAGGAGGATTCCACCCAAATTTTAAAGGAATGCCTGAAAGTTCAGGTAAGAATCCCCAAGAAGAAAGTATATGCAGACATTTTTAAGTAAGACAGAGGTGCACCGGAGGCCCCAGAAAGTTGGAGTTGCCAGAAACATGGAATTTCTGCTAAGGAATGTCTCAGACAGAAAAAGAGCCAGCTTATGAAAGACTGAAGCCCTTTAGAATTTACATCTCCTACCATGTACCTTGGATGATGGACATGGAGCTACAGGACATGTTTTCTCTCCTAGATTTCAGTCTTGTTTTGATTCCATTATTTTTTATTTCAAGCTTTCATTTTCCTTATACAATTACCGGGTAAAAATGGTCAATGTTAGATTGATTGCTAGTACAAAGTATTTAATGTTAACCCAGTAAAGTTTTCATATGAATTTATTTTTTTTTATTTTGAAAACATAAAAGTACAAAAACATATTGATAAACAGACACCAATTATCATAAAAAATAGTACAATCACAACTAATCTATAGACAAGGTGATATGGTCTCAACAGTGGTTATTGCTTTATTCATTGATATCTTCGAATTGTAAATGTATGAACCCATATACAGACATGCAAATTTAGTCAGACAATTAATCCTCTCAACAACAGAAAAAACACAAAAACCAAAAATCCAAAGGCAAGAAACAAAACAGGCAAACAACAACAACAGCAACAACATCAACAACAAAAAAAAACACCACTAGTTGCTGCTTTACATATTGATATCATCGAAGTGTGTGTTCAGGATAACACATACAGACATACAAGATTAATCAAATATCCCGTCATCGATTATTGCTTAGCATTAAGTGATATAATACAATAGTAGAACCATGTTAGCCCTCCTGCATATATGTATATTCATATATACATACATACATTTTTGTCTTTTTCTTTTCTCCTTTCCTTCGTCCCATCTGTTCTTTG
>PVLD010037317.1:0-10344 GCA_004027595.1 Dinomys branickii | reverse complement strand
CTGCAGCAGGAGCCAATCCACAGCTAGGGCACACTTTCTGCGCTGCTCCTCAAGCTACACTGATGTTTGTGTAGTCGCACGGTTGAAACTCAGGACTTCGTGCATGTTAGACAAGCACTCTACCACTGAGGTAGAACTCTGGTGCTGTGCTGGTGTTTTTTAAATGTGTGTTAGCAGCCAGGTGTGGTGATGCACGTAATCCTAGCACTCTGGGAGGCTGAGGAGGAGAATTGCAAATTCCAGTCCCTCCTGGACAATTTGGCAGAAACCCTGTCTCCAAAAGTGAAAAAGACTGAGGCTGGGGGTGTAGATCTCAATGAGATGGGCTTGGGTTCAATCCCCAGTAAAATAAAATAACCAAATGTTTACTAGCTGTCTATTTGGGTTCAGTTGGAGAGGAAGATTTGGGCAAGGACTCGCAGAAGTTGTTTCCCTTTGCAAAACATGCAGGAGAGAACTAGTGGGTTTGTACAATGGACCCAACCAGTGAACAGAAAACGGAAAACTTGCTATGAAAGCACTTCCTCAGGAGCAACAGCTATAGTTGGCCAAGAGGGGGAAGTTAGCAGAATTGTTGGTTATGATTCATACATTATTTTTTAAGAAAGGGGTTCTGTATTTCTCTGGGTGCTCCAAGGCAACAGCCCACGAAAGATGTGAACCTCACAGACACTGCCTTCCTCCTCAGGGAATTCTGGGCAGTGAGTTCGTGGCTGTGGCCAGACAAAGACTTTCTCTGGCAGTTCTGATTTTTCTGGTGAGGGCTTCCACCGAACAACTCTTTCTGACCTGCTCTCTGCTCTTGCTGCATCAGTTTCCTAGGACTACTGTAATAAAGTGTCCCAAACTTAGTGGCCTGAACCACAGACATTTACTGTCTCCCATTTCTGCAAGCCAGAAGTTTGAAATCAAGGTATGACCAACAGACTGGCTACCTCTTAGGGGCTCAGAGGGAAAAGCTGTTCCTCACCCCTCAACCAGCTTCCAAGGGTGGCTGTCAGTCTTTTATGTTCCCTGGCTGGCCCCTGCTCTCCTCTTGGTCACCTTTCTTGTGGGTTACAAGAAACGTGACAAGCCACTGGAGTAGGGCCCACCTTCAGCCAGTAGGGCTTCATTTTAACTTGATTATGTCTACAAAGTCCAAATAAGGTCACATTCACAGTTCTGGGCATTAGGCCTTTGATGTATTTGGAGGGACACTCTCTCTTCTAAGTCCTCTATTCTGCCACTCCTACTCCATCCTGGACCGGATCCTGGTCCCTGTCACTTCCTCAACTCCCAATCTAATACTTACCTTCTATTAAGTACCTCCTCCTTATCTTAACTAGTTGCCTGCAGCCTGATCGGAGCTCCATTACTTGACCTTTGACAACTACAGTGACCGCTCTTGAGATATAGAAGGCCCAGGGCCAAGGAACCACAATTCTTTAAGCAAAGGTTTGTGTTTCTTTTAAAATCGGGAAAATAATGAATATAATGCAACTTTGATATATTTGTCTTTTACCAATACAACAACAAATATAGTCTGTACTCCTTTTTGAATGGAGGAAGGGACCCACGAAGGTCAAGGTGCCTCAAGCCCACTGATGTCACAGCTTGGCCCTCTTGATAATCTGACATTCCATTTTCTGATTTACTGGAGATGTCAATGTGAAATTCAGGAATTAATAACTCTTTTGTCCCCAGCCAAGAAGACAGAAGTAATGATCTCTTTTCTGAAATTCATGGGCCAGAATTGTGTCCAAGTTCAGAATTATATTTTGGCACAACAGTATGCTACGATGTATTATAAAACACTCCTGAGCGTTCTGGGTCAGTACCCATGAGATGTCACCCACAGCGATGTTTCTGGTGCAAAACATCAATGTCCACTCTGAGTGGATAATGAAAGTTTATAGTAGCCATGAGTCACTTCAAATCAGCTTTTGCTGCCAAATAAATTAGGGGGAAAAAAAACAAAACAAAAACCCCTCCAGATGCATAAGAATTTTCAGGCTTTCAGAATTGCAACGAGGGGGCTGAGAATCTGTACAAAATAGGATTAGGAAAATGAGCCATAAACCATTGTCCTGGGAGCCAGAAAGCTTCATTGTACAAAGTACTCCTCTGCTATTTTGTTTTTGCTTGTTTCCATCTCTAGTTTTCATCTGGGTGTGGTAGTACATACCTGCAATCCCAGCAACTGGGAGGCTGAAGCGGGAGGATTTCTGTGAATTCAAGCCAGCCTGAAATACATAGTGAGACCCTGTCTCAACCTCCACCCCCACCCCTACTAGAAAAATTTCTATTTTTCACTTTGAAGGAAGTCCTCAGGCACCTGGTGCTGACTATTTCATGTCAACAGCAGGAACCACAGGGCTAAGCTGAATGGGGTGTAGTACTAGTATGAACGGGGTGTCCCACTCAGTGAATCTCAGCACACAAAGAGGGATGTATGTCTGCTTGTTGGTCAGGCTGTGCCCCATGTAATTGGGGCATCTGTCCTGTTGTGCAAGGCCATGAATAGAGGAGGCAAGAGAGGACACTGCCTTTAAGTGCAAATTTTGAGGTAAGGCAGAGGCATCAACAAAGCTTAGTAAAATCAAGATAAATAACACTTGAATGTCCTATTTAAAAAAAATTAGCAAACTTCAGCCACAGGCAGGGTGCCTATTTTAGTGACTAGAATTATACTGGAACCAGAACCAGGCTGAGGGCAAGACAAATGACACAGAGGCTTGCAAGTGGTGGGGCATCTCTTGTCTCTGTTCATTGTGGATTTTAATTTCTGAATCCTCTTCATTTTGATGACTAAGTTTTCTGGTGTCCCTTACATGATGTGCTCCTGGCGTGTGCAGTAGCCTTACCTGGCCCTGCTCTGCTACTTTGCCGCTGCGTTTTCCCAAAGCAAGGTCCTCTGATCTCTTACTGGTGGTGCCAGGCCAGGGTGTTCACAAGGCAGCAGATACCCAAGCTCCCAGAGCTAAGGAAGGGAGAGGATGGGGTCTGGGGTTGTACCCACAGACTGTCCTGTAACCCTAGTGCTATCCCCATGGCAGTTCTCAGATTCCAGTGTGCCCAAAGTACTTGATTTCAACTTGCAAGACACTAAACCTTAGGGAAGGGATGGGGAGAGGCCCCATTTCTCATGCAGATTCAGCCACCCACCGCATTGTCCAGCTGTTGCTGGCAGCCACCTCCAGGTGCCTGTGGCCTCCAGTTCCCACCTCTTCCCAGGTTGTCCCTAAGGGTTCAGCCTTCTCTGCCACCTGCTGCTCATCTTGCTCCTTTAAATCATCGCAAGCCTTGTGGATTCTCTTCCTTCACTGCGTTTAGTGGAAGCGTTCAGTTGTCATATTCAACCAACCAATAATTCAGTCTCTCTCTCTCTCTCTCTCAAACTCTCTGAGGTCCTGCATGGAATGCAGATACTTAAACTATGAGTGATTTCTCCTCCACTTCTTTGCTAACTATGTAACTATTCACCTTTTCTGCTGTTCTTGCTCATGGCCTCTGCAAATTTGGGTTCTTCGTAATTTGCCAACTCATGTGCATACTTCAGTACTGTTTGGTGGGAAAGTTGCATTAGGAGCCTCAAACTCCTTGCTTATGGGTGCTTTGTTCATTTCCCTATCCACAACTTGAACTTACTTTAGACTCCTCAAGAGGCCGTTTCCATCCTGAAAGAACGTGGAGTACATTTCTGTCAATCTCTAGCGGCCCCTAGAGATTTTTCTCCTCAGTTGCTCTGCTTTGCATGAGGGAGAATTGAATTTGAAATTAAATGTGGAGACCTTATCTTGAGTTTAGTGAGGCCACAGAGGATGGTCAAATTATCCGTCCAAAGATGTCTCACCTATCTATCGATACCACTTGGAATCTGACCTCAGTCTGACACATTCCCCATGGGCCTCTTTAAAATTAATGTTTTTATTAATTTGTTAATCTGATAAGCACTGCCTCAGTCAGATGGTCAAAGTCCACATCAACAGGAAAGGTCCTGCTGACAGCATGAACTCTTGGCACTGCAAAGGCCTTTCTCCGCTGGGTCCTCCCCTCCCAAACGTATGTTGAACCTAGAGACCCCTGGAGGGCTGCCTCTGCAAAGCTGCATGTTTTTAAACCATAGGTTATCTCAGAAACTTATTTTCTAAATGTATATTCATTCATATCTGTATATGAATGTATATATATTCATATCTGTGCATAACAAGCAGTTCCTAAATAGAGAGGTTTCCAGTATCACCTATTTATTAGCCCAAATTTTCATTGTTTGGACTCTAGGTGGGCTTTCCTGAGTTCTCTGCTCCAAGTCTCTTAAGGCTGAAATCAAGGTACTAGCCAAACTTGGTTTTCATCTGGAAGTTTTGGGGAAAACTCCATTTCCAATTTCACTCAGATTGTGCATCTATTTTAGTTCCTCAGTGAGAGTGAGCAGGAAACAGGGGCTGCAGTCCTATGATAGGCCTTTTGCAAGGGTCTGGTGGGCCCCCTCTGCAAAGGTCCATCATAGAACTGCAGCCCATTTACTGCTCCCTGTTGCAGAGAGCTGCTCTTGGCTCCAAAAGCCTCCTAATATTCCTTGTCATGAGGCCTCTTCATCTTAAACCAACGTGGTGCATCTAGTTCTTGTCAGGCTTCCAGTCTTTCAGACTTTCTCTCTGGCAGTAGCCAGAGAAAACTCTGCTTTTAAAGGCTCCTATTATTAAGCCCTTCCAGAAAACCACCTATTTGCCACATAATGAAACATAAACAGAGGAAATACCAGGGTCAAAATCTATGGGACTTGTGTTCAAATTCCCCCTACCACACCAGGCAAAGCAGCACTTTCTCTTAGTACAAGTTAGACATCAAGCAGTAGCACCTCAATAGTGCTGTGTTTGAAAGTAAGTACAAACAACTGAAAATGAGAGTTCTGTTCTACTTTAATTTTCATCTCATAAGGAGCTGAATTTTCCTTGACCATTAACAATTGACATCCACATGAAAATGTTTTGGATCACTTGCAAGTGTAACATGTAAAGGTGCTAGTTCACCAGCCCCAAACTGTAGGAAAATGTAAAAGGAGAGTACTTTTCTGCTTTAACTCACGATGAAGACATGAGTTGGACTTTGATGAAAACTCTAATTCAGTCTAGTTGCTCCCTATGGCCTGTGAAGTAAGACTTTTTTGAGTCCTCTTAACCACAACCCTTGATCAAACCCATCCCATAATTCTGTTTATGCATTGTATGGTTATGAAAAGCAATACATTCAGCATCTCCTATATTAAAAATAGTCATAGAAAGTGAGCACTCTACTAAGTGTTACAGAGGATGCATAGAAGTATAAAGCAGCACCTCTTCCTTAAAAAAACCTTCAAAACTAATAAATGGCTACTGGTGTCAACGTCTGTATGAGTCATAGGAGGGGTAGTTATCCCACAATTTACTGAGTGCTGTCTACATTTGAAGTACTGTACTGGCCTGGGGATTTCAAAAGGAAATTGTGTTGCATGATGGTCATTGGTTGAAAACATATATT
Organism: Dinomys branickii; assembly: GCA_004027595.1. NCBI lineage: Eukaryota > Metazoa > Chordata > Mammalia > Rodentia > Dinomyidae > Dinomys > Dinomys branickii. Next base: position 4,842 of record PVLD010037317.1, on the reverse strand, counting down.
GAAGGTTGGAGATATAGCTCAGTGGCAGAGCATTTGCTAGGATGTAGGAGGTGCTGGGTTCAATCCTTAGCACAGAAAAAAATGGAAGCAGATTGGTTCACATCTCAGATCAGTACCATACTGTCCTTCTGAAAGTTATGTAAGTATTAGAATTTGTCTCTTCATCTGCAAAATGTGGATATTAGTAAGGCCTGCTTTCCTGTGACCCTGTGAACTTTAGTGGGTGAAGAAGTGCTCCTGAAGCACTTAACACAGTACCTGATCCTCTGTTCTCCATTTGCTCAGTTGTCCACTTTCTAGTCATGGAAGGAGATGAGAGAACTTCATACATAGCATCAACAGAGGCACTGAAAAATTGCAGGAAACACCCATGAGAGATGTGGTTGTATGGAGAAGACGGCAATAACTGGCTTGAATGTCTTGGATGATCATTTAATAGAAGCAGTGTCTGGTCCCTTATCTGGGACTTCCCAAAGTTTCATCAAGAGTTTTGCCAAGAGGTTAATGTTATAGATAACGCATGCTGTGCTTACCACTTAATTCATAGCTATGATCCAGCCTGGATCTATGCAATGGGGGTGGGTTCATCTTGATTAATATCTCTGCTAAAACTTCTCCAGTTTTATCATCATAATCTTAGATAACTTCATCTTCTTTTAGCATACAAAGCTGAACACAGTAAAAGAGTAAAATGGTTCTAACCCTAATCTGATGCATGTATTTAGCTGTTAAGAGGATTCCCACTTCAGAACTCATACACGAATGGTGAGCAATGTTCGATTCATCATGGAATGCCTGACAAATATGGCTATTCTAATATCATACTTCTATTTTGTTATCTTCCTCAGGAAAACATGCCCCTTCAGTCTTCAGTTCTGACCTGCATTTTCCTGCTTATCTCTAGTCCCTGTGAGATCTTCGCTGAATATTCAAGAAGCTTTCCTTGCGATGAGAGTAGGCAGAATGCCTCTGTCATTGCAGAATGCAACAACCGTCGACTGCAAGAAGTTCCCAAAACAGTGGGGAGAAACGTGACAGAACTAGACTTGTCTGATAATTTCATCACACACATAACAAATGAATCATTTCAAGGGCTGCAAAAGCTCAGTAGACTAAATCTGAACCACAATGCCAATCAGCAGCACCAGGATGAAAATCCTGGTATAATCAAAAATGGCATGAACATAACAGATGGTGCATTCCTCAGCCTAAAAAACCTAAAGGAGTTGCTGCTTGAAGACAACCAGCTGTACAAAATACCCACTGGTTTGCCAGGGTCTTTGAGAGAACTTAGTCTAATTCAAAACAATATAATTTTGGTAACTAAAAATAACACTTCAGAGCTTAGAAATTTGGAAAAATTCTATTTGAGCTGGAACTGCTATTTTGAATGTAATAAAACATTTGAAGTGGAAGATGGGACATTTGAAAAGCTTACAAACTTGAAGGAGCTGTCACTATCTTTCAACTCTCTTATCCATGTGCCACCCAAACTCCCAAGTTCCCTAGTAAGACTTTATCTGAGTAATGCCAAGATTAAAACCATCGGTCCAGAAGACTTCAAAGGGTTGGTGAATTTATCATCACTAGATTTAAGTGGCAACTGTCCAAGGTGTTTCAATGCACCATTTCCTTGCACACCTTGTGAGGGGGATGCTTCACTGAAGATACACCCTCTGGCTTTTCAAAATTTGACCAACCTTCACTACCTAAACCTCTCTAGCACTTCCCTCCAAACTGTTAATTCTACCTGGTTTGACAATATGCCTTATCTGAAAGAATTGCATCTTGAATTCAACTATTTAGTGAAAGAAATAGCTTCTGGGGCATTTTTAACTAAACTTCCAAATTTAAAAATACTGGATTTATCTTTTAACTATGTAAAGAGAGACTATTTACAATATCTTAAACTTTCTCCCAACTTCTCAAAGCTTACGTACCTTGAGGCATTGCATTTAAGAGGTTATGTGTTCCAGGAACTCAGAAGAGAGGATTTCCAGCCTTTGATGGGTCTTTCACACTTAAAGACCCTCAACTTTGGCATTAACTTTATCAAACAAATTGATTTTAATATCTTCAAAAATTTCTCCAGTCTGAAGGTTATCTACTTGTCAGAAAACAGAATATCACCCTTGGTAGATGATACCAGGCAAAATTCTGTAAGCAAATTCCCTTTGCAAAATCACAACCGTAAGCCACGCTCAACAGATTCCGAGTTTGACCCACATTCAAATTTTTATCATCCAACTAATCCTTTAATGAAGCCCCAATGTACCAAGTATGGAAAAGCCTTAGATTTAAGTTTGAACAGTATTTTCTTTATTGGCAGAAATCAATTTGAAGATTTTCAAGACATTGTCTGCCTAAATCTGTCTTCCAATGGCAATGGTCAAGTGTTCAATGGAAGTGAATTTTCATCCGTGAGTCAGGTCAAATATTTGGATCTGACCAACAACAGGCTAGACTTTGATGATGATAATGCTCTCAGTGAATTGCACAACTTAGAAGTTCTAGATCTCAGCCGTAATTCACACTACTTCAGGATAGCAGGGGTAACACATCGTCTGGGATTTCTCGAAAATTTAACTCAACTCAAGGTTTTAAATTTGAGCTACAACAACATTTATACTTTAACAGAGGAAAATGAACTGAAAAGCAAGTCCCTGGAGGAATTAAACTTCAGGGGAAACCGCCTTGACCTTTTGTGGAAAGCTGGAGATACCAGGTACTGGCCCATTTTTAAATGCCTCAACAATCTGAGGCGGCTCGACCTATCTGACAATAACCTTCAGCGGATCCCAAATGAAGCATTCCTCAACTTGCCTAAGTGTCTCACCCATCTCTATTTAAAAGACAACATATTAAATTTCTTCAATTGGACATTGCTCCATCACTTTTCTCAGCTCCAGGTGCTTGATCTAAGTGGAAATCAATTGTCCTCTTTAGCTAGCAGCCTGTCTAGATTGACGTCTTCTCTTCAGACCCTGCTGCTGAGCCAGAACCGGATTACCCATCTGCCTTCTGGCTTCCTCTCAGGAGCAAGCAGTTTGATGCACCTTGATTTAAGCTCCAACCTGATAAAGATGATCAACAAATCCACACTACAGAACAAGACCACCATCAAGTTAACTTCTTTGAAACTGGATGGAAACCCTTTTGATTGTACATGTGACATTGGAGATTTTAGAGAATGGATAGATGAAAATCTGAATGTCACAATTCCTAGATTGGTAGATGTGATTTGTGCCAGTCCTGGGGACCAAAGCGGGAAAAGCATTGTGACTCTAGAGCTGACAACTTGTGTTTCAGATAGTATTGCAGCAGCCCTCTTTTTCTGCACATTCTTTATCACCACCTCGGTTATGTTGCTTGCCTTGGCTCACCATTTGTTTTACTGGGATGTTTGGTTTGTGTATCAAATGTGTTCAGCTAAGGTAAAAGGCTACAGGTCTCTTTCCACATCCCAAACTTTCTACGATGCTTACATTTCTTATGACACCAGAGATGCCTCTGTTACTGACTGGGTAATCAATGAACTACGCTACCACCTGGAAGAGAGTGAAGACAAAAATGTCCTCCTTTGTTTAGAGGAGAGAGATTGGGACCCAGGATTAGCCATCATCGATAACCTCATGCAGAGCATAAACCAGAGCAAGAAAACAATATTTGTTTTAACCAAAAAATATGCAAAAAGCTGGAACTTTAAGACGGCTTTCTACTTGGCCTTGCAGAGGCTAATGGATGAAAATATGGATGTGATTCTGTTCATTCTCCTGGAGCCCGTGTTGCAACATTCCCAGTACTTGAGGCTGCGGCGGCGGATCTGTAAGAGCTCTATCCTCCAGTGGCCTGACAACCCCAAGGCAGAAGGCTTGTTTTGGCAAAGTCTGAAGAATGTGGTCTTAACTGAAAATGACTCCCGCTATAATAATCTGTATGTTGATTCCATTAGGCAATACTAACTGATATTAGGCCAAGGTTCAGCACTAGAATAAAAACACAATGATCATTCTCTGTTAGTCATCTATTGCTATGAAACAAATTACTCCCACCACTTGGAAGACCCACATTTGTGATCTCGGTGTCTGGAGCTCAAGAGTCCAGGCAAAGAATATACAGGCTCTCTGATGCAAGGTGCCTCAGAGGCTGCAATGGGGGAGTGACCAGGGTCTCAGTCATCTCTGGGATTAGGATCTACTTCTGTCCTCAGGCATCACGTGACTGTTTTCTGGATTCAGCTTTTCCTGGGCTATTGGCCAGAGGCTCCTTTCTGTTTCCTGCTACATGGACCTCTCTCATCAAGTATGCTATTTCATCAAAGCTAGCAAGAAATAGAGGTCACTAGCAAGAGTAAGCCACATCTTTTGTAATCTATTCATGGAAATGATAGTCCATCACGTTAGCCATATTCTGCTTTCAAGTCAACCACAGATAGCACCAGCTCAGGAGCAATGACCACCTCAGGCCGGGAACACAGTTGAAGACCAAGCTAGTGACACTATGATGAAGTCAACCATGGAAAATAATCTGTGGCTGATATAAGTGATTGTCTCAGTCGGCCAGTGACATATCTGGACTGTCATCTAGAGACAGCCGGCCATCTTGGTCATAGACGATGAATACCAGGAAGTGGAGATCATGGTGGGCCATCTTAGCAGTCAACCCACTACACCTGCTTTTCAATGTAAGAGTTTTTACTCCTGTAACTGATGGTTTTTATATAAAATTTTTTGTTTAGATTGATCATATATATACATATATATATGTATGTATGTATGTATATATGTAGCTATTGTGATTGTACTAGTCTGTCTTTTACAATTACTTTTATAAATATTAGCT
>PVLD010037316.1:0-10345 GCA_004027595.1 Dinomys branickii | reverse complement strand
TTCTGGGGACCTGTTGCATGGAGAATTGTTTTCCAACCTTTAACTTTCAACCTGTGGATTTCCTTTTGAGTAAAATGTGTTTCCTGTATACAGCATATCGTTGGATTGTGTTCCTTAATCCACTCTTCCAATCTTTTCCTTTTGACTTTTGAGTTGAGGCCATTTACATTAATGGTTATCATGGTTATATGTTGGCTTACTCTAGTCATGTTATTTACTTGATGTTTTTCTTCTTTTGCTGACTGCTTACTTGCTTTTTCTGTTTATGGAATTATTTCTATTGTTGTTCTTGGAATTGTGGTCTCTTTTTTCTCTGTCTAGAATATCTTTTAGTGCTGTTTGCAGTGCTGGTTTGGCACTCATGAAGTTCTTCAGTTGTTCTTTGTCGTGGAAATATTTTATTTCTCCATTGAATTTAAGGGATAATTTTGCAGGATACATCAGTCTGGGTTGGAAGTTGTTTTGCCTCAGAATCTGTAATATCTCACTCCAAGCTCTTCTTGATTTCATGGTTTCCGTTGAGAAGTCTACTGTGATTCTGATGGGCTTTCCTTTATAGGTGATCTGTTTCATTTCTCTAGCAGCTTTTAATATTGTGTTCTTTTGCTGGATGTCTGGGATCTTGACTATTATATGCCTATGTGTGTTTTTCTTTGCATTATGGGTCATTGGGGTTCTATATGCCTCATTTAACTGAACTTCAGTGTCTTTTACCTTGTTTGGGATATTTTCTGCTATTATTTCAGCAAATATTCTTTTTATATCATTTGTGTGGTCTCCTGCTGTTTCACACATTCCTATAACTCGAATATTGTTACGTTTTGCCTCATCTTGGAGCTGTTGGATTGACTTTTCTTGTGTCTTTGATGATATTATGAGATTCTTCCCTTCACGCTCATAATCTACCATGCTGTCTTCAAGTTCTGAAATTCTATCTTCGGTTTCATTTAAACGGTTTTGCAAGCTTTCAGTGTAAGTTTTCAAATCCTGGCATTCTCTTTGGACCTGTTTCATTCTTGGTAATTCATTCCTAAATTGCTCTTGTAACGTTTCCATTTGTTTCCTATTTTCTTCTAGTCTTTTATCTATTTCTTCTCTATGTGTACGGAACATTTCTTCCATCATTGTTTTCAGCTCCTTTTTTGTCTCAGAGATCATTGCAGGTATGTGGTTTATTGCTGCTTTAAGCTCTTTTATGGCCTGTTGGAGTTGTTTCATTTCGGATGCAATCGTTTCATAACTTGCAGGTATGTGGCTTCCTGGTTCCCCTGTATCCTCGCATTCAAAGCTGGGTCTGGGTGGGGTTGAGTTTTGAGACTGCATTTTTTTCCTCTGTTTTCCCATTTTTGGGTATCAGATTCATAATGTGGAGCTGTAAATTCCCCAGGCAGTTCAGCAGGCAAAGGTCTGCTGCAGAGGCTGCTCCAATGATTCCTTCTCTTTGGGAGAATGTCCCTTAAGCTGTCTGCTGAGATTTCCACTTCTACTCCCTACCCCGAGACCTTGCTGGGGTGCATAAACAGCTCGCCGCCCCAGGGACCTTGCAGGCAGGGGGCCACTCAGGTGTTCCTCCCTGGGTGGAGCTCCTCTCCTACTCACAAATCCCGTCGGGGCGCCCAGCCAGCTCTTCTGAACCGGGGATCCTGCAGTCAGTAAAGCTGCTCTGATGTCCCTCACTGGGCGGAGCTTCTTCCTGACTCAGAAAAAACTGTTCAGGGCGCCCAATCAACTCACCCTGGGATCGTGCAGACAGGAATGCCGCTCAGATGTATCTCCCTGGATCGAGCTTCTTCCCGACTCAGAAATCCTGCTGCGGTGTTCACTATGCTCTCCCATTCCGAGATCCGTGCCGGCAGGAGATCCTGGCACTCCCTGGCACTTTTCCGCCTCCTCGGCTTTCTCGCAGGAGCCGCCGACCGCAGCTGCCACAGTTCACGTGGCGCCGGCTGCGGGGGCGGGGCTCTGAGAGGGATCCCGGACCGCTGCCCAGATTAGCGCAGTCTGCTGGAGGAGCGCATTCTCTGAGTTTAGTCTGCTCCACTTCCTCCAACAAATCCTGGTTATGGCCGCCTCCAGGCCGATCGGGTTCAGGAGCTGGGAGGGTCCGTCCCGCTGCAATTGCTCTCTCGGCTGTAAGCGGATTGAGCCGAGCTGCGGCCCAAGCACAGCGCCGATCGCCTCAGGCGCCCAGTCTCAGGATCCTCCCACTTCTCGCTGTGGCTTATCCAGCCAACCCTTTAATGCTCAGTCCACAGAGAGCAACACAATCAGTTGGAATTTCGCATCCGCGGACCGGGTACCCGCGCACAAAGGATCGGTCTCTGGGAGAGTTTCACCTGGTCGCCATCTTCCAGGAAGTCCCCCACTCCTTTTTGTACATATTTACAGTACGGAATGTTTACATTCCTGTGTGTAGTTGGAACTTCTAGATGACCCAGCTGAATTCCTTTTCTCCTCCCCTGTCACTCCCCTCTCTCTCTGAAGGGAAGCAGGAGTACAACCTTCAAAGACAAAGAAACTTATCTCCATTTCTGGATTCCTTTCCTCTTTAAGAAATACCCATCTCCCCTCTTCAGCTCATTTGGATCAAGGTCTATGACCGTTCACCTGCACTGAGCTCCAGGACAAGACTTTCAGCCAGCCTGCACCCCTGGTCCAGCTGTTTTATGTGGCCCTGACCCTGGCGGCCTTCGGTGTTATCTTGGGTGAGTAGAAATTTCAGGTGCTGCCCACGGGACACAGAGGTGTCTCTTGCTTCAGCCAGCTGCTTTCATAACTGGGACAGTTTCTTGGCATGAGCCTGAATTATGCCAAAATATTTCCTAAGGCAGGTGGAAAGGCAACAAGGACAGTGTAAATGGGGTGAAGGTAACACTAAGGACTTTGAGAGAGATCTCACTGAGTACATACCAGGGGATCCCTTCAAATGCAAGGTTGCTACATGCAAAGTAAACAATGTATAAATTTTTGGAATAGATGCATGCAAAAGCAAGTGAATTCCTGAGCCATTTTATACCTAGTACTTACATATGCTTGAATTTGTCTTTATCTATTTATATTTCTAGCTAAGAGAAAACTATGAAGGAACTAAAACAAAACTACAAAGATTGGACATGCATCCCTCTCCGATTTTGATCATAAAGTGAACAAATATCATATACACAAAAATTTTGAAATCCATGAACATGTGCGGCTTGTCTGAATTCCATTTTAGGTCATTTAAGAAACTAGCAAGAAGTAACATTCAGTGTCAGAAAATCAATCCAAGTGAGCCACATCAACACACACTTTGATACAGCTTCTAGGCCTTTTGCATGAGATCAAGGGTAACATACACTTGGAGGGTCCTTGATTGGATGAAACAGATACACTCAGTAGTGTATTTCCCAAGGATCTGCCTGTGAGGTCTTCATAGGACCTGAGTTACCACTAGAAGTCCTGGATCTCCACAGTCACCTGGAGGCCTTTGGCTGTGGGCCCTCATCCTTACAATCATGGGCATTTTCTGCAAATAAAGTTAGAAGAGACCAATCACATTATACCATCTTGAATCTGCCATTCAACTCTCAGAAAAATTGTATATATGCAGTTCTCTTTATAAGGAGGACTCATGCGCTGCATCCAGAGATAAGGAGACTTCATGTGCCTCTGACAGCTCACCTGCAGTGCAGCAAGGGTCCTGGTTCTCAGGTAAGTTGTAGTGATGGCTCCATGTGTTAGGGCCTTCACCTAGTGAGTATGGCAGGATGTCTGTTATTTTTTCCTTGTCTGTTCCCTCTGTACTCAGCCTGGTGGGATAAAGCAAGGAAGATTGAAATCAAGATTCTTCAGTGGTCCTGACAGAGGCATAGGTGAGTGGTCACAGAACAGCAAGAGAGCTACTTTCAAAGAAAGAGAAATTTATCCTCCTAGGAGGAGAACAGAGTCCACCTGCCTTGAGGGAGGGAAACAGGCAGATGTGGTCAGTGCACCTACTGGAAAATGAACTGATGAAGAAGGAATCCTAAGGCTCCCTGTATCACATGACCATGACACAATGATATACATAAAACCAAACCAGTGGCTCCACATTTTCTTTACATTTGTTTCAGTTGGACAGAAAAACTATCAGTGCTCCTAGGATACTTTAGAGTCCAAGACATCTTGTGTATTCTACACACTTTATATATTGTGACATAAGAGTCTTTTATCTTGTTATATTCATTGGTATAAAATCCCTGCCAACAAAACAAGGTCAGAACCAGACATGCATCTCATCCCCAGTGATCTATAAACAGAGAATATATTCCATATGTTTAAATATTGGTAAGCTGATTGGTACTATTTAGGTATACAGATGTCTATCTAAGGAAAATTGATACCTTGTGCAGAGAGGTACTTTTTTCACTAATTGAGGGTATGTGATCATGCCAGCAGTTTTGTTTACCTCTGCTCATAAAGTCTGTGGTTACATGTGACCCTTTGTATGGTTCACTAGTGATATTAGACATACATTACTCACCCTAATGCAAAACCTCAACAGTTTTTACCCGAGGGCCAGAGATTCCTGTTCTTTTTCATTGTCTTCATTGTCCTGGTTTTCTGCAACAGAATTCAGAAATACTCACTCAGCCATTGAGTACACACACATCACCCGGTATAAACACAATGACTCCCTGGGCACAGAACCGACACCTATGTGGGACCTGTTGCATGAGCGTGCAGACTCCATTTCTCTGCATCAGCCAGGTGAGAAGTTTGCAATTTGTCTATTGCAAATAGCACAGCACTCTTACCAATCACATGACTGTGGTCCAATGATCATGCAGAATGGTGCACATAAGTTGGAAAGATAGTTGGAACGCTGAGAAACATTTCCATAGGCAAAAGCCCAGTACAGGCTCAGTAAACCCAGAATCTAACTATGTGATACTTCCTCTTCTTCCACATCTAATCACGCTCAACAGCACTCTAATGCCATAACCAATGAATATAAGCAAAAGAACTACACAGATGCTAAGCAGAACTATCACAAGCCAAGACACTAGAGCAGACAAAAATAAAAAGTTGAGGGTATTTTAATCTGTGGCAAGTTAGCTGCAGCATACACAAAACACGGCTTAAACCCACCCAAGTAAACAGAAAACTTCTTTGAATGTTAGATTTATTTCATTAATGCCATCTACTTAATCAGGTGTGGATTTCACGAAAATACTTGAAGACTTCCCAAGACAAAAAGGATAGATATTAGAGAAAGACCAAGCAGAGATTTAAAGTCATCATACCAAAAGTGAAAAATGGTATGATTAATATGCGAACAGCTACAATTTCAAAAAGCAGACAATGGCCAGACAGGGAAAGAGAGAGAACTGAGAAGAAATGTTATGAATACAGCAAGTATCACAGTCATAGAGAAAGCCTAGATGGGCTCGCCATAGACTAGATATAGCTCTGGAAATAATTAGGGACCTTGGAGAAATGGCACCAGAGTATTCTAAGTGTAAGATGCAGAGAAAAGGAAAGGGAAAAGGAAAGATAAACAGGGTTTGTGATGTTGGACAATGGTATAGCACCTGCCTAGCAGTGGGAGTCCCTGAGTTTGATCCCCAGCACTGTAAAAGTAAAAGAAAACAAGAACCAGAAAAGAATAGACTATCTGAAAAAGCGTGGACAAGTATAAAAACATGTCATTTATGGAGATAAAAATGTCAAAAGAGGAAGAGCAAAACGAATGGTAGCTCATCAGCAGAGGGCCTCAGCCCTAGAGAACTGCTCATCACAGGGAATTTCCCTGACCACCCTCCAGACATCTGGATTAACTCACTCTATCAAGTACTTTCTTTATATTTTTCAGATATTAGCAAACACTGAGGCTAGACTCAGGGGGAATACAGAAACTCTTTCAAAGAAAAGAACCCTTGGTGCCCCCTAGGGCACAGGATGTTTTGCCACTGGTGGAGGTGGTGGGTGTCTGCGTGCAGCTTCTGAGTCCTTGCCTTCTGCAGGCAATGGAAATGTACAGGTTCAGGTCCTTGGAGGATGTCTGCAGAGCACAGCACCCCAGATTAGGGCGAGTACCAGTTGCCTGACACACTGGATTTCTGTGCTTCAGACCCTACTGGAGAGTGTGACTGAAGCCAAGGTGTGCCTGTTAACCCTGTCTGCAAAAACATTCCTTGCCCACATAGGAGGCTGAGAATAAAGGACATGGAGACAGTGGAGGAGACCGCCAGGACCCTTTTGCTCTCTTTGCAGTGAGTGACTCACTTGCCACGTTCAGATTGGAGGGGGCAACATGCTCCTCAGTCACGGGTGCTGGACTCTTGCCAGGCTGGTGGGAATTACACAAGTCCCTGCAATGGGAAACAGCCAGCAAGTTCTCATTCCTTTTGTCCCGCAGCACATTACATTTAGCCTCCTTATCTTGGAGATGCCTGTATGGAGAACAAAAAATAAGTAATAGAAGATTGGATAGCACAACTTCTTATCTGGTTCAGACATGAGCACTAAACGGGAGGCCACAAAAAAGGTGGCCACTGCTTCAAAGAGAAGGAACACGATCAACTCTGAGTACAACAGAGAATGACTGTCAAGGGAGTGAGAGCAAGACATGGGGCGGGCGACAGAGCAGCAGGTGTTTGGTGTTTGGTGCACTGGCGTGAGGGCATGCAAGAGAGAAGGTGACTCAGCGTTCCCTGTAGGTTGGCGTTCCCTGTAGGCTGCAGCTATGGTAGGTACACAGTGGCTACAGCCCCAGTGCATTTGGCGCACATTATTTGCAGTGCTCTGGTTATTAAGGATTTCTGAGGCATTGTTGACTCCCAGAGATCATGGGAACCATACATCTGTTTGCCCGATGTTGGCATTTAATGTAATTACCTATTCAGTCCAATTACGTTTCTTGCTGTGGAATCCCAGTCAACAAACTGAAGCCCAACTTGAAGAAGTAGAGTGTGCACCTCCTCCCAGTTACCCCAACACATACAGGAAAGTTTAAGGCTTCAACATGAGTGAGGGTGAAACTGAGATTCTTTCACTCTAGGCCAGAAGGACTCAAGGTTACAATACATAAAAAGAAAACTAAAGTGCAAACCCAAAAAAGAACCACCAAGCAAACAGACCCCATTCCTGGTTGGCAGAAAGGATGAAACAGGAATACAGAATGATGTCTGCTTGTCCCAGGACCTGAGGTCTCCAGGAGTCACCACTGCATTCACAGACTGTGATGTTTAGATTCACCTGGGGGCCGCTGGCTCTGCCCATTTGTCTTGGTTCTCAGCATCCTGAGGACCTGCAAATATAGAGAGACACAAATACTCACAATATAACAGAGGATCCACTGCAGACACTGTGGCAGGTCAGATACAGAGATACAGGTGATCGCAGTATGAGAACAGGACACTCTGAGGAGAAGATCATAGCAAGTCTACTACTTCCTACTAAGAATATTAGATGGCTTGCTTTTCTCAGTACCTGCCCAACTCTCCCTAAACTGCTCATTGACTATCACTATGGGTTTTATACTAAATCTAATAATCAGTCAAAATAATTCACTGCTTTGTAGAAAAATATCTACAAGACTGTGTGTTCCATTAAACACACTGGTTCTTACTCACATTGTAGCGATTATTCTCTGAGACTAAACTGACAAATTGACTCTTTAGAGCCTCAAGGGAAAAAAAGGAACTTAGGTGACACTCAAAGAATACTTTGCATTCAACAGCTGAAATGCCAGCACTCGCTGTGCATAGGGGCTCACTCTTGTAATTTCAGTACTTAGGAGGCTGAGACAGAAGAATCACTGTGAGTTCCACGCCAGTCTGAACTCCACAGTGGGTTCAAGGCCTGGATAAACTACATTGCAAGAACCTGTCTCAGAAAGAAAGAAGAAAGAAAGAAAGAAAGAAAGAAAGAAAGAAAGAAAGAAAGAAAGAAAGAAAGAAAGAAGGAAGGAAGGAAAAAAAGAAGGAAAGAAAGAAGGAAGGAAGGAAGGAAGGAAGGAAGGAAGGAAGGAAAAGAAAGAAAGAGAAAGAAAGAAAAGAAAGGGTCCAGACTCATGATATCCCTTTAGGATTAACGTTAGGCCCAGTCAAGAAGTGTTCAAATTCTACTAGGATATGATGCCTTAGAAGAGACAAGACAGCTTAGAAGAGAAAGGGAACCCTGATAATATTTCCAATGATAAAATCAATAGGAAAAACACGATTGAACAGTCAGTATTGCTGAAAGCACACAATTCAGGATCAACTATTTGCAAACCCTACAAAGGGGAGATCAACTACCCCTGCTTGAAGGAGTGAGCTTGCACAGCTCTATGATACGCACGAGGCACCGTGGTGGCTGAATCGGTTGCAATCCCTTCAGCCTCACCACTCCGTATGCTCCTGTGTTTAATACCCTGAATCTTATTTTGCATCCAAAGAAATAAGGTTTCTTGAGGGCAATTCACTTCACAGTGGAGGACTCACATGTTTTTTCCAGAAAAAAAGGAGAGTTCATGTTCCTCTGACAGATCGCCAGTGGTCCAAGGAGGCTCCTGGGGGTTACACAGGTTGCAGCCATGGGAGGAAGGTGTAAGGTCTCCAAGCAGTGAGTCCTGCAGGATTTGTTCGATGTTTTCCTTGTTTGCTCCCTAGGGTTCATTCTAGTAAGATCAAGAATACAATTAAACCAAGGAGGATCCACTATGATATTCCCAGGGGGTACTCACAGAGGTATAAAGGAGTCATCCCATAAGGTAAGGGACACACCCTTCAAACAGAAAGAAAATCATTACGTAGGAGCTGCCTGCCAGAGGTCAGGAGACAGGAGGCAATGCACAATGCACTGGCTGGAAAATGAGCTGGTGCAAAAGGAGTCTAAGGCTGCTGCATGCTACAACCAGGACACACAGGACACATAAAACCACAGCCGCAATTCAACCCTTCTGACAGTGTTGCTTTTACAAACAGCAGGAGGGTCAATGCTTCTAAGAAATTTTAGAGTCCAAGAGATCTTGTGCATCTGAAGTCTCTTTATACCTACATTGTAACATGATAGACTTTTATTTTCAGTGTGGTCTGGTTCCTTGGTATAAAATCCCTGCTAATATGCTATGACCACTCCTACATAGCCAGACATGCATCACATTCTCACCTCAACCATCCAGCAAAAAAGAGTAGATGTTGAGTTTGCTATAGCTGTGAGGGTCGTTTGTTCTCCTCAACTGAGATGAGCACCTCAAGGACAATGGATGCTTTGTTAAGAGAGGCGCTTCTCCACTACATGAGAGTATGTCTCACAGTGGGAGGTTCTTCTACCTTTGCGTATAAAATCTATGTCTTCTTTAAATCTCCTGTTGGGACCATTTGGGAACTTCATATTTTACTCATCTTCATCCGGTCCCTGAACATATACAGATATATAGTTACCTGGGGGCCAGCAATTCATGTTCTTTTTTATACTCCTCATCTTGATGGTTCTCTGCAATCAAATTCAGAATTCAGAAATGTCAGTCAGGCACTGAGTATACTAAAAATGTGACAAAACCAAATTTTATAAAACAATAGAAATATGAAATGAAAAAATATTCTTATTTAAAGGCAGAGTACGAGGAAAAATAGAAAAGAAACAACAAACCCAGAGCAAAAATCAATGAATATGAAGCAGTTGTTAAGATGGCAGATATTGGGGCTGGGGATACAGCTCAGTGGAATAAGCACTTGCCTAGCAAGCGCAGGGTCCTGAGTTCGATCCCCAGTACCAAAAAAAAAAAAAAAAAAAAGATGGCAGATATTTATCCAAGTGTATCAGTAAAAACCTCCAGTGTCAGTGGTTTGAATATTCCAATTAAAAGTCAAAGATATTCAGAGTAGATTACACAAAAAAGCTATGTTATCTAGAAGAACTCATATCAAATATGGAGAAGGACAAGGATATACTCTTTAACACCCATCAAAAGAATGCTAGAGAGCTATATTAAAGTCAGGCAGAGTAAACTTCAGAGAAGTAAAAATGACCTGGAATAAAGATGATCATTAACTACTTAGAATCAGATCTCCATGGAGATGTGACTGTCCTATAAATGTATACACTCTGTGCAAAAGTCAAAACATTGCAGGCAAATATGGATACAACAGCAAAGAGAAATAGATGAAGCCAATATTACAGCTAGAAAATGCAAAACCCGAGGGGACTGGGGGAAGATGGCGACCAGGTGAGCAGCAAGGGAGCGAGCCTCTTTGATAAACACCACCAGCTCGAGACAGACTTGGCGAGCGTGAATACCGGGACCTCAGCTGGGAAGTTTAAACTGGGCGTATTTCTCTGAGATGCCGGGGGAGATGTGGTAGGGCGGACCAGGCTGCCGGGGCGAGACGTGGAAAAG
>PVLD010037315.1:0-10345 GCA_004027595.1 Dinomys branickii | reverse complement strand
AGGCCCGAGGCGGCCGCGCTCCCACTGCGCCTGGACCGATCCCCGCTTCTTCCCCGCGGGGCTCGTCCCCGGCTCCCAGCGTCTGGGACTTTCCCACGTCTCGCCCCGGCAGCCTGGTCCGCCCTACCACATCTCCCCCGGCATCTCAGAGAAATACACCCAGTTTAAACTTCCCAGCCGAGGTTCCGGCATTCACGCTCGCCAAGTCTGTCTCGAGCTGGTGGTGTTTATTAAGGAGGCTCGCTCCCTTGCTGCTCACCTGGTCGCCATCTTCCCCGGATCCACTATGACAACTTTTTAAACTATTCCTCAGTTCATGGGCATTTGGTTTGTTTCCACAATTTAGCTATTATAAATTGCGCTGCTATAAACGGGTGCACATATATTTCTGGGTATGATTATTTCAGTTCTTCCAGAAAAATACCCAGGAGGAGAATAGCTGGGTTGAATGGAACCTCTAATTGTAGTTTACTGAGGTATCCCCAGACTGATTTCCTCAGTGGTTGCACCAGTTTACACTCCCACCAACTGTGGAGAAGGGTTCCTTTTTCTCCACAGCCCCTCCAGCATTTGTTATTAGTTGAGTTCTTGATGATAGCAAATTTTTCTGGGATGAGATAAGATCTCAGTGTTGTTTTAATTTGCATCTCTCAGATGACTAATGGTGTTGAACATGTTTTTATGTATTTATTTGCCATCTGTATTTGTTTATTCAAAAAGTGTGTATTCATTCCAGATGCCCATTTTTGGACTGCGTCTTTCAATTTGGGTGCCCTAATTTTTAAAATATTCTTTGTATGTTCTAGATAGAAGTCCTTTGGCTGAGGGACAGTTGGCTAAATGTTATATGCCCCCCAAAAAATGTTGAAACCTGATCTCTAATGTGATGGTAATTGGAAGTGGCCCTTCTGGAGTTCTTAGGTCCTAAGGGCAGAGACCCCACTAATGACATCAGCACTCTAGACCCAGACTCCTCTGCCTCTACCACCACTGTGAACACTCAGGATCAATGTTTCTAATTGGGTCCTGCTTTTTCCACAGACCCTGCATCTGCAGGGGAAAATAACTCCCAACTTACTAGAGGTCAGATGTTCTGAGTTCCTGTGTCCTGAATATTTAAAAATGAGTTTTGAGGACAGAAGTGAAGAGTAGGAAAGGTTTACTGAGATAAAGCACCTGAGAGGCAGGAGGGGTCCCAGAAGTGGGTGGCCCTGGAAATGGTTGCCCCAGAAGTGCTTTCTCTAAGAATATTCTGTAGAGCAAAATCACAAGGTTGTATACCCTTGGTCAAACTACAGTCAAACGGTATGATCACAAGTGCAGCACATAGCTATTATTGATCCAATAGGGAAGTGAGGCACACAGAAAGTGTATGGTGAATATTGTTAACTTCAGTTCATCTATAACTTCTAACATAGGAAGAACAAAAGCATTTTTGGAACGGGGCAGGAAGGGATGGGAGGATGGATCTGGATGTTCTGGTTACTCATCTGGACATCTGATGCCCATCTAGACTGACTGGACTGGGTGCTGCTAGTTACATCATAATCTCAAGTTGCTATTTATCCCTTAGGGAGACTGGAAGGCCAGGACATTTCGTCTCAGTCTTGAGGGCTGGTCTCTTTCAAATGCAACTCTAGCCATAGTTTTGATGAATTTTTATCTTCCATGCTGACTCCACCAAAGACTCGTCCCTATCTGACTGCTTATTAATTTCTACCTAGCTCAGGTGTCTATAGCATCTTGATCTTGGACTTCCCACCCTCCAGAACGATAGAAACAAATCTCTGTTGTCTCTACTGCACCATAGTCTGTGTGTGACAATGTGTTATAGCAGCCCAAGCAGATTACAACATATGAAGTCCCTCCTTGAATATAGCGTGGGTGTGCTCCATTTCCTATTTAGAAGGCATTATGCAAATACAGTACTTGATCTGTGAACACATGAGTACCTCATTTGGAGCCATTAATAGGAGTGCCAGAGAGAAGAAATTCACTTTGAGGAGACTGCAGAAACCTGGGTGTTAACAAAAGAAATCACCAACAGAGCAAAAAGAAAGACCATGAATTGGAAAGTTCTAAAACCAATAGTTTTCCAGCTTTATAATGAAATTGAAATGTAAGGGGTACTCCAAATGTCATTAAAGTACCATTACTCTAATTCTAAAACCCAACAAGGATCCAAATAAAAAAGAGAACTATAGACCAATTTCTTTAATGAACATAGAAACAAACATCCTCAATATGATACCAGGAAACAGAAAGCAACAAATCATCAAAGAGTTTGCCCATCACGACCAATTAGGCTTCATTCCAAAGATGCAAGGGTGGTTCATCAAACCAGTAAATGTAATACATCACATAAAATTAGGGACAAAAATCACATGGTCATCTCCATAGATACAGAACAAGCCTTTGACAAAATCCATCAATTCTTGATAAAAACACTGAAGAAAATAGGCATGGGAGGACTTTAGTTCAATCTGATAAAAGCCATTTGTGACAAACTTACTGCCAAAGTTATATTTAATGGTGAAAACCTAAAAGCCTTCATCCTAAAATCAGGAACAGGATAGAGATGTCCACTATTACCATGCCTGTTCAACATAGCAAGACAATTTAGGCAAGAAAAAGAAATAAATAGGATATGTATAGGAAAGGAAGGAGTCAAATTATTATTATTTGCAGAAGATATGGTCCTCTACACAGAAGATAAAAAATATACCCAAAATTCTTAGAATTAATAAACAAATTCAATAATTTAGCAGGATAGAAAATCAACACACAAAAATCAATAGTGTTCCTGCATATAAATGATGAAATCAGTGGGAAAAAATGCCATTCACAATAGCACCAATAAAAAAAAATACTTAGGAAATAATCTAACTAAGGAGTTAATGATCTCTATAATGAAACTACAACACACTGAAAAAGGAAATCAAAGAGGGCAACAGAAAATGGAAAGATATTTCTCATTCTTGGACAGGCAGAACCAATATTGTCAAGGTGACCATACTACCAAAGTTATACCAAAATTGGTTAATGCAATTCTGATCAAAATTCCAACAGTATTCATCAAAGAGATAGAGAAAACAATACAAAAATTTATATGGACCCAGAAAAGTTCTAAAATACCTAAAGCTATCCTGGGCAAAAAGAACAAAATGAAAGGAGTCACAATCCCAGACCTGAAGTTAGATTACAAAGCTACTGTGGTAGAAACAGCATGCTACTGGAACAAAAACAGAGACCAGTGGAACAGAATAAAGCATAAAGGAAAAACCTCAAGCACATTCAACTATTTGATCTTTGACAAAGGGGCCAAAACACACACAGGAGGAAATATAGCTTCTTTAATAAATAGTGTTCGGAAAACTGGGTAGCCACATGGAGAAGATTGAAATTAGACCCACATCTCTCACCATGTTACAAACTAAAATAAAAATGGATCAAAAAATAAATATTGAACCAGAAACACTTAACTTGCTTGATGACAAAATAGTTCCTGAGGTCATAGGTGTAGGCAAAGGCTTTCTGAACAGCACTCCTGTTACACAGGAAATAGTTCCAGAAATCAATGAATGGAATCATAAAATAAACAACCCACAGAGTGAAATGACAAACTACATACTGGGAAAATCTTTGCCAGTGATTCCTCAGACAGAAGCTCATGTCTAGAATATATAATTTCTCAAAAAATAGATCCAACCAAAAAATGGGCAAGAATAATGAATAGACACATCACAGAATAAGTAGTACAAATGGCTAGTAAATATATGAACAAACATTCAACCTTACTGGCCATTATAGAAATGCAAACTAAAACAACACTGAGAATCCATCTTACCCCAGAAATCATGGCTCTTATAAATCAAATAATGACAAATGCTGAATTGGATGTGAGGACAAAAGAACTCTTTTACACTGTTGTTGAGAATGTAAACTAGTACAACCCTATGAAAATTATGGTGGAAATTCATTAAAAACTGAAACTATATGACCCAGCTCTTTCCCTTGTGGATATCTTCCCCATAGGGTTAAAGACATCATATCATAGTGATACCTTCATACCCATGTTTATAGTGCAGCACAAAGGGGGGGTGCATCCCCCCCCTTCCAGTATACTTCAGTTACCCAGGTGATAGTCCCTCTTGCAGTTCCAGTTGCTTCTGTCTCTTACAAAAGGCTGGCCACTGTGGTGCACAGCTGGTCATTATGGTGCATATTGTAAGAACCAATTGAGGACAGCCAAGTACTGAAATTCTCTCCCTCCACTGTAACCTCATAAAAACCTCCCTCCCTGGACTTTTGAGGAGTGATATTTTGGAAATGATACCAATCAGTGCCAAGTGATCTAAAACGAATCTGCTTTCAAAACCTGGGTGTTGGTTTGGTGTTTCAGCTTAGCGTTGCAATAGCAGCAAAATTCATTACAGCTAAATCTTGTAAATGCCTTATATGTCCATAGACAGATGAATGAATAAAGAAAACATGATATTTACACAAAATGGAGTTCTACTATGCCATAAAGATAGGTCAATTTGAGTAATTTATAGAGGAATGGATGTACCTTGAGACCATGATGTTAAGTGAAATAAGACACACACACACGTGTAAATACACAGAATTTTTCTTATATGAGAAACCCAAAGTAAAAATAAAAAGCAAAATAGAAGGTAGATAATATGAAATTTGGAGATACAGTTGTTCCTCACTATATCAGCAGTTCACTTAGTGCGGCTTCACTGTATCATGGGTTTTTTAAAAAAATACATCTAATCCTAATTTTAGTATATATACTGCCAAAGCAAGCACTCAAAAAATACATCTAATTCTGTATCATGGAGTTTTCACTATATTGTGGAATTTTGCAGTATATAGGTATATATATAGTATTTATGATTTTATTTATTTTTGCCTAAAAATGTAAAACAACATAAAAATGTTAATTCAGACATATTAAAAGAATATTAAATCAAAATAAAATACAGTATGTATTTCATCAGTGGATGAATACCATACTGTACACAGTGCAAATGCAGTGTGGCACTACCACTCGCATAAGTTGGTCAATGTGAGATTGTACACAACACTATGGGCTGATGGAATGGAAAGCGAGCAACCATAGCACTATGTTCTGTATCCTGGGCGCTGACTGACTCAGTTACCATAGCATCAGCCTGTTTGCTCTCCGGCACCGTGCCCATACTTTCAGCATTGTTCCTTGTCCACTTCACATCGAGTACCCATATAGAATTTTACAGGTTGTTAAAATTAACTCTTTGGTTTAAGAGTGTAGAAAGTGTTTAAGAGCATATGAAGTGTTTGTAAGACTGTGGGAAAGGTTAATGATAGAGTGGGAAAGGTTTGTAAAGCCTTAAAATATATATAAATAATAAAATAAATATAACACCACTACTTCACGGATTTTCACCTATCATGGAGGTCTCTGGAACGTAACTCCTATGATAGGTTAGGGATCACTGTAGATCATTCTTAAAGTGGAAGCAGTTCAAGAGATGGAGGGAGTGTGAAGGAAAGGAGTGATAGTGAATTAAAAATTCACTTAGATGTGTTGTGTACATACACCAACTTCACACAAGGAATGACACATTATGTACTGCAAACGTACATAAAAAGGCCAAAGGGATCAAGAGCCATATGGACATAAGAGAGAGGAAAGGAAACAACAGAATGAAACAACAGAATAAAAAGTTGTCATATATATGTACCGACTTCCCACAAGGAATGCAAACATTAGTACATGTGTACAACACAGATGTTCTAAGAAAATAAATTTTAAAATGAATCAATGAGTTAAAGTGTTGGTTCTTTGAAAGAATAAATAAATTTGACAAATCTGTACCCAATCTTACCAGAAAAGGAAAGAAAAGACCTAAATCAATGAAATTAGAAATGAAAAGGGTAAATTACAAGGGATTACATCAAAATCCAGATGATCATTGGTAGCTACTTGGAGATCCTACGGTCGAATTAAATGGAGAACTCAGAGGATGAGTGAAGTTCTCAGTGGAGAACTAGATTCCTAGATACATATTACCAACCAAAGCTGAACCAAGAAGATATGAAAATCTTAAACAACACAATATTAGTAAAAAAAAATTGAAGAAATAATAAAAAATTATCAACTAATAAAAGCCCTGGTATGAATGGATTTACTCCTGAATTCTATAAGAACTTTAGAGAAAATATAACTCAATACTTCTCAAACACTTTAATTGAATTGAAAGGGAAGAAGTATTTCCAAAGTCATTTCTGGAAGCTTCCTTTACACTGATTCTAAACCAAGAAAAGGACCTAAACAGAAATAAAACTACAGGCCAATCTCTTTAATGAGAACAGACTCAAAAATTCTCAATAAGATACTGGCAAACAGAATTGAACTGATTATCATAAAGTTCATGTATCACAACCAAGTAGAATTCCTTCCTGGGATGCAAGGTTGCTTTAACTTATGCACATCAATAAATGTAATACATGGTATAAATAGAATCAAGGACAAAAATCACATGATCAATTCAGTAGATGCAGAAAGATCTCAGAAAATCTAGCATCCATTCATTTTCTCTGTGGTACTATACAAACTGTCAAATTAATTTTGCTACACATGTTTAGGACTGAGTAAAACACAACCATTGGCTAAGGCTTTGTGTTTTAAGTGATATACTTGCTGCATAACTCATCAACAACATCTATTCTATCTTTGGTTTTGTTTGCATCTCAGGCTCCCATTTCGTTGAGATTTGCCTATTGATATTTCCATCGTGGTGCAGTGCTGACACTAGCACTATTACTCTGTCATATATGAGGCCAATGTAAATCTTTCTGGAATCCAAAGATTGTACTGTACTATTCTGTTTGGAAATTGCAACATTTCATTTGGAATTTCTACTTTGTTCTTGCATACAGTTCTTGAGCTGGTTAACATGTGCTCAGTTAGCAAATGTAACATCAACTGGAAACTGTTAAAGCAATTGTCAAATATCACATTCTGATTAGTTTGGGAGATGAGAGCAACACGTCTGTTTACAACATCACTCAGTTTGTTAGTATACAAATAAGGACCTGATGGCTGAGTTCTGGGATAACTTTCTAAATTGAAAGCATAAAAATAATCTTTGCATCTATAACAGCATACATTTTATGTCATATTTTAACCCACAGATTTCTGATAAGTCTTTTTAAATTCCTGCTACTATATCATAAGAAATCTCTGCTAACTGCAGCCTATGAATGTTTTCAGTTGAGCTAGTGCAATCTCATAATAAATATATTTTTAGTATAGCTATTGGTGTATGCAGAATGTTTTACTTGCATTTCAGCTTTGTATATTTCACAGTATCTTGCAGCATTTTTTCTGTTACAATTTCAAATATTGAATGGCAGTGCTGGTATTCTGCCCAATACCTTTCACTCCTGCCAAGCCTCTCACTATATTTTCAGGCCTAGTTCTAACATTGAGTCATCCCAATTGGTTGCATGACCATTTTATAAGATGAACCTGTCAAACAGTTAAAACTGTCAAATACGTGGTCACATTGCTGTTTTCTTCATCACCTGAATCAAAGAGGTCTGCACTCCCTGTGTCTGCATCAGTTGATTCTCATTACATTTCACTGTGACAGGAACTTTGGCTCATAAGGCCAATGTCAAAGTAATCATCATTATCACTGTCATCATAATTATCTACCTACACCACTCTTCCATTATGAAAACGTGTTTTTATTTGCCATAATGGATCATCTTCATCAGCCATGCATGAGTAATCTGATGATTCACCTTTTTAAAAATTAAGTTTATTGGTACATTTTAGATATACATAATGATCATATTCATCATAGGAAATTCCATCTGTACATGATATATTTTGATTCTTCTCTTTTCCCGATCCTTTCTCATCACTTCAACCCCTCTTTCCCTACCTATAATCTTAAAACAAATGAACTTAATCTGCTAGAAGACAAAATGGGTAAAATTATTGAATTCACAGGGGTAGGCAAGGACTTTCTGAACAGAAATTGAGTTGCACAAGAAAAAAATACCAAGAATCAATAAGTGGGGTCATATCAGATTGAAAAACCTTCTACACAGCAAAGGAAACAACAAACAGGGAAGAGATAACCTACAGAACAGGGAAACTGTTTTACCAGCTATTTCTCAGAGAGAGGACTAATATCTAGAATATACAAAGAGCAAATTCAAAAAGTAGAGCCCTCAAATTAAAATACCCAATCAAAAAATGGACAACTGAAATGAAGAGGCACTTCTCTGAAGAATTACAAATGACCAATCAACACATGAATAAATGTTCAAAATCTGTGGCCATTCAACAAATTCAAGTTAAAACAACACTGAGATTCCATCTAACTCCAGAAAGAATGGCTAAATAAAAACCAATACTGGAGAGGCTGCTGGGAAAAATGTAAATCTTCTTTATTGCTGGTGAGAGAATAAACTAGTACAACCATTATGGATATCCATATGTAGATTCTTCAAACAATTAAACTTAAAATTCTATTTGCTCTTCCCCATCTATACATCTTCCTGAAAGAGTTAAAGACATCACATTACCATGACACATCCATATCTATGTTCATAGCAGCACAATTTAATACAGCTAAATTTGGAAATGGTCTATATATGCATCAACATATGAATGGATAAAGAAAACATAGTATTTATACACATAAAGAAAGATCAACTTGAGTCATTTGTAGAAGAATGGATGTGCCAGCCATGGTGGCTCATGCCTGTAATCCCAGCACTTGGGAGCCTGAGGCAAGAGGATCTTTGCAAGTTCAAGGTCAGTCTGAGCTACATAAGTGAATACAAGGCCAGCCTGAACTGAAGTGGTGCCCTACCTCAAAAAGACACACACACACACACACACACATACACACACACACCAAAAGAAAAAAAACGAGAAATGGATGTACCTTGAGACTATAATATATAATTAAATAAAGGAGACACACAAGCTTAAACATCTCATGATTTCTTTTATGTGAGAAAACCAAAATATAGGTAAAGAGTAAGATAAAAGACAGACAATGGGAAATATACATATATATATATATATATATATAGAGAGAGAGAGAGAGAGAGAGAGAGAGAGAGATGTTTTGTGTGTGGAAACCGAACCAAGAGATAGAAGGAGGAAGGAGAGAGAGGAGGAAAATCAGATTTGAAAAAGGAGACTGTGAGGTGTTGTTTACGTATGCAAGTGTGTGTGTGTATGTGCGTGTGTATGTGTGTGTGTGTATGTGCATGTGTATGTGTGTGTGTAAGTGTGTGTGTGTGTCTGTATGTAAGGAGGGGAAGAGAAGGAGATAAAAAGAATCAAGGTGTGTCATGCACTTGTACGAATTCCCCATGACTGATGTATTCATTATGTACTACAAAATGTACCAAATTTAACAAAGAGGTACCCAGTACCTGGTATTACAAAAAGAGGTTATCCCAGCAATTTAGATTTCTCTGGTTCTTTCCAGAAGAAAAACTAGTTTGAAGATAACATATGCTTACTGTGGTCAGACTGGAGCTCCAAGCAATTGTTTGCTTAATTTCTGTACTACTCTTAGTGCTGAAAGGAGGTGACTGCCTGGCAGTTTAGAGCCCTAGAAATTGGACATTTATTTGGAACAGTCTGTAAAACATTTTGGAGAAGGAGGATGTGAGCTTTGTCATATGAAATCTTTACATACAAAGTTCAGTGGTCTTTCTGGAGAAGTAGCTTCTCACTGTTGATACTGCCATGGTCAAGCTGGAACTATAGCTCAATTATCTAAATTTTCCAAAATATTATTAAATCATTTTACATTTTCTTTTTAAAAAGCAAAATAGATATAGAATTAAGCTCAGAGTTTTGAACTTTCTACATTTATTTTACTTTAGTATACCTTTCACTATGTATATATATGGAAAATTATAATATTTTCACTGCTTAAAACATCTAGTGGTTATTCTAACCAAGACTGGAGCACATGGTAAAAAGATTCTAGAAAGCATTGTTGCTATGGTTTGTGTATGCATGTCCCTTCAAATCTTTATGCAGTCATGGGCCGGGCTTTTAGAGTTTATGATTGATCCATAGTTCAATGTTGGAATTATGGATGTGAGTGCTACACCTCTCCTGGGGTTTGCATGCAATGTAAGGGAGAGAAAGAGGCTGCTTGCTGCCACTCCTCCCTTTTGCTCTTGTTGCTTTTCCTACATTCCACCAAAATGAACGGTTGCCTTCAGCTATGTGCCACTCTGCCTTAGAGCCAGCTGAGTATATACTGAAACCTCCACAAACTGTGAGCTAAATAAACCTTTCTTTCCT